>MQRK01176320.1:17057-31819 GCA_001938485.1 Girardia tigrina
TTTTTAATTTTAAGATATTTAATAGATACATTAAAAGATATTTTTTATTTTTAAATAGATATTTTATTTTTTATGATTTTCTTTTATTATATCATTTTTAATTTTTTTAACATATTTAAAAACACATTAAAAATATTTTATTTTTAAAAACGTTTTTAATTTTTAATAGTTGTTTTATTATATCATTTTTAATTTTAAAATATTGATAAGCATATTAACATAAAAATATTTTACCCTTTAAATTAAAAAAATAATAAATTATTCAGGCGAGATAAAAATTTAAATTAACCCCTCCTACCTATGATTAACAAAAGGTCTGTTCTGTAAGTAATGAAACTAAATTATGATTTTGACCTTAATCAAATCAGTCAAAGTAGTGGTTCTCAACTTGGATCCGCGGGTCTCTGGTAGCACTTGTAATTTTTAGACTTGTACAAAAATTACTATCCATCAACAATGTTGCAAATCATTATTTTAAAATAAAGTAAATAATAAACCAACATGCCAGCACTTTTCAAAAAGTGATCTTCGTGCCCCAAGGGCTACTTTGGGTTTTTTAATTATTGGAAATTTTAAACAATTTCATTTACTTAGGTAAAAACAACAGCACTACTACGTAAACAAAACTTTTTTATGATTCTCATCATACAAAAGAAACATTTAGTAATTCAAATAATTATCATATAAAAGATATATCTTTAGTATGAGGATATTTTTCTACTTTTGCTGAAAGCAAAATGAATCTGCCACAACAAAAAGCTTGAGAACCACGGAGTTAGAGCAATCTATGATTAAAAAATATTTTTACTCTATTTTTTTCTCGGTTGTAAAATTTAAGTAAATGGCTAATACCTTAAATTTTCAAAAAAAGGAAATCCGAAATAAGAACAATAAGAAAATAAATTAACCCACCAATTATGGTAATGATTAGTTGATTGGATTTGCATATGATTGCGTTTTGTACCTTACATTGGAAATAATATTCTCCTTTACTGATGTTTTTGCTGAGAGCAGTAAGAACTAAACCTGTAATTTGGAAAAAAGAGTTTTGTATGATTGGCGCAAAGGAAACATTTACAAAACTTTGCATATCTGATGGTATTAAAAAGCATTCTATTGGACGAACTTCACGGCCAACAAGGTATACCATATGGGTGCTATTGAAACTTACGTCAATAGCATTAGGATCTGAAAAAATACTAAATTTACAATTTAATTTATTTATCTTTGAATATTTAAGCTTAAAGTCTTTTAATGACATATTTTTCAAAATAATTTGTAATAAAAATTACGAAATAATCTTTTTTTCCATTCTTTTTATTATATATAGATATAGGTCCTATATATATCCATGGAATTTAGAAACCTATTTTTGAAGGCTTTTTACTGTGACCAAATATTATTGTCAGAAAGGTAATTAAAAAAAGATAGTTTTAAATCTTAAAGTCAGTTTGAAATTCTGCAAATTAAAGATTTGATGAATAATTAATTCTAAACAGTTTTCGTAAAAAATAAAAATTAAAACTTTGATCATTAATATATCGTAATAATATAATAATAAATTTGAATATTGTAAATTATTTTTGTATTTAAATTGTATAGATACTAAAAGATTTTTAATTAAAATTGCTGGAAGCTGTGGACTTGAGAAATACTTCCATGTTGATATTCTTCCATTTGAGTAACAAAGTACTTTTAAGCTCATCAACCGTGGTAAATATCGCTGCGAACTACTTGTAAGTGTTGAAGAAGAATTTCCCAGATGCTATAGTTCATAACATTCAGATCGGGACTTTTCGATAGTCACTCAGAAGGACTGGTGAACTGAAGTGTGTATATCAAGATATACAGTCTAGTTGATGTTTTTCTTCTTTCTTTTTGAAAGAACCTCATTGACTTGACCTTCAGCAAATCCCTCGAGGAATCGTAACTCAGTTTTTTTAACCCTCCCACCAAGTATTTTTTTCAAATATGGTTTTAAAAAACGTATTTTATCAACTCGCACGTTCGCACGGCAACTCAAGATCGGCTTTGGTTATTACAGAAAGACAGCTTGAATGGGAAAATAGCTCGAAGGTAACGTGAGAAAACATAAATAAATGCGAGGACATCGAAATCGCGGGATGCGTATAATTATACGAGTAGATGCTGCACGCGTAAGTCGCGGGATACCCGGTCAAAAGGGTTAATGCCAAGATATACTAGCATTATTGAATGTGAGGAATATTTTAAATTGTTTGAATGTGTAAATGTATGGATTATGTATGTTGATTTAAGCATGTTGAATTTAGAATAGTGATTCTCCCACCCAGATGGAAATTGGTATTTTTTTATTAAGTTTAAAGTGATTGACGATTCGATTATAATTAAAATAATCATTTTATAAGTTCATATCTTTAATTTCAGAATTAAAATTAAGTTTAATAATTTTTAGTAAAATTTAAATTAAATGCATTTTTAATAATTTGATGTCATTTTTATTATTTTGGGATTTATTGAAAAATGGTAAAAATTAATATTTTTAATTAATATTTTTTAGAGGTTAAATATTTTAAAAAATAATTTAGAAAAATTGTTCAAATAAGCATGATTAAAAACAGAAATAAGAAAACCAATTAGAACGATGGAAAACGATGAAAAACCTCTGAGAGTCTTAATGACTCTAAATGTAATTGCAATAAAGATTTAAACGAGATTTGTTTAAATATTCTTAATATTGAGGGTTGTTGTTTATCAATTTCACCACAAACTCATGTTCAGTGTTTCAACCGATCACCGAGTTTCCCCGAGAACCGGACGGTGGTAGTAGAGCCACGCAGTTTTTGTTACCACTTGACAATATTCGGTGATAACAGCACACTCAGACTCAACAGACGATCCAGCCCACATAAACTTGGTTTTGACAAAGAAATCATTTAAAAAAACGTGGATATCTTTGTTCACTTAAAATTAACAATATTCACATAAATCCAGTTTTATTAATTCTTTCTTGCGTAATTAATTTTATATTATTTATTTTTTTAATTTTCTTTTTTTAATTTAGTCTTTTTTACTTAATTTATCTTATTTAATATTTAATATATATCATACATCTATGTATAAAAATGCAATCCAAACCGTGCAGATAAATCAAAGGCAATAAAGATCACAGACCATCATTCAAAACCAATGATAACGTTCTCGATTTGAATTGACATGAAAATAATTGTTGATCTGATTGAGTAGAGGGAATAAGTATTCCGAATAATAACGACTGTGAGGAATGTTTGAATTGTTTGTTGTTTTATATTTTGAATGTTTTATATTGATTAGGATTGTGTCTCTGCTACCCAGATGGCTGATTAGTATTTTCTTTGATTCGTACTAATTGAAAATAATTTAATATTTAAGTCAAAAGACTTAAAATATTTTTCGAATGTAATATTTAATTTAATAAGGCTCAATAAGTAGTGAGCCTAACATAGAAATAATAATTCTAATTCCAATGAATTTTTTTTCATAACAAGCAAGTTATTAAGGTAATATTTGTGATATTTGTTTTAATCTATTATTTGTGTTTAGATTAGAGAGCGCATAAATTCGAAAATGTCATTGGAAAACGTCCAATATCGAAGCGTTATTCGTTTCTTGTTTATGAAAGGGAAAAGCCGGGAAGAAATATTCGTGGAGTTTAGTTATGTTTATGGCGAAGAGAGTCCATCCATATCTACTGTCAAACGATGGTTCAACCATTTTCGAGATAGTCAAACGTCTGTTTTTGATGAAGAAAAGTCAGGTAGGCCACATGAAATTGGCGAAGAAATAGCGAAAAAACTCAAGAAAATCGTGAAGTGTGAGCGACGAATCACCACTAGAGAACTGAAAATCCGATTAAATGTCAGCACAGGTACCATACAATCACTGCTTGAGGAAACTGGAATTATAAAATTGTGTTCACGCTTCGTACCACGGTTTTTAACAGCAGACATGAAGGATCGGCGATTGATGTGCTGCCAGGAAAACTTAAACCCCTATGAACGTATTGGAGACCGCTTCTTACAGAATATTATGACAATGGATGAAACATCACTTGCCATTTATGTCCCAGAATCAAACGTGAGTCTCAAAAGTGGAAGCTGCCAGGGCAAGGGTGTTCAAAGAAGATGCAATCATCAACCTCTCACAAATAAGCTCTCATGCTCACCACTTTTTGGGATGCAAATGGAATGATCCTTGCTGATTTTGCGGAAGCTGGTGTTCGTATCAACAGTGAACAGGCCAGAAAGCTGAGAAGGAAGAGCAGAGTTTGTGAGTTATATTATTTGCACGACAATGCACCCATCCACACAAGTGGGCTGTCAATGTTATCAATTGAGGGTTGTGGCCTCACCCTGCTTTCACACCCTCCATACAGCCCGGATCTGGCGCCTTCCGATTATCATCTCTTCAACCACCTCAAGCGAGCTCTCAGGGGTCAACATTTTGCTACGAAAGAAGACTTGAAGGATGCAGTCTCAAATTTCTTGACTCAACAGCCACCGAAATTCTTCGAAAAAGTTTTTCTGGACTTTGTTGTGCGCTGGAAAAAATGTGTTGGTGTGAATGGAGATTTCTTTGAGAAATGATACCTTAATAACTTACTTGTTATGAAAAATAAATTTCATTGGAATCGGATTATTATTTTTATGTTAGCCTCACTACTTATTGAGCGCACTATGTACTTTTTAAAATTGCTTAGATTTAATGTTAACTAATTAGAATCTTCATAAATAATTAATAATAATAAATATTTTTCATTTATTTTAAAAAATTAGGAAAAAACTAAGAAATATATTAATGAAGAAAAATGTCGAATAGTGAAAATGGTGTGAATAATTGTTGTAATGACAAATCTTTTTGTGATAATAATAAATGTTTGAAAAAATAACAATAAACATAATAATCAAATTTGAATCCCGAAAATTCAGGTATCTCAGTTCGACTGCTCAATAGAGGTGTTTATTCTGTCTGTTCAAAACAGGCGTTATGTTGAACTTAGCCTCATATGAGAATCAAACGGTTTACTACTTTTATCAACTCCGTATCGATTTATGATTTCTTTTGATTTTGAAATCCGGTTTTGTTTATGATTGGCCATCAGTTTATGATATTTGATTCTGTGATAACATTTCAAGAGATGTAGATGCAATGTAGATACGATTTATCGTTGACTGCTGTGTCGACGACGAGGATTGTTCTCTGGAGTGACTGCCATTCTGAGCACGGCTTATTTAACATGAGAACGAAGATTTCGTTTTCTACCTGTTTCTTAATTACTCGTTTAGGCAGCGGTCTTCAGTTTATTACACAACGTTATACGTTTTTCAATATTATCAGCAAAAAACCTGGGAAGAACTTTGGCGAACTTTTGTAATCTCCTTCTTAATAAGAGGAATAACCCTGCACTGAAAATCAGTTAAATGTGGAGCTATTTTCTAAAGAGAAAATAAATAATGAAATATGTCATGTGCTATATAATTATATGGCATAAATATCAACCAATCAGAGGCGGAAAATCCCGCCTTTATCACGTGTTTAATTGAATACACTTTGGTTTCATAAAATCATTTAGTTTCTAAGTGGATTTCCTGTTTATTTTTATAATTTTTGAAAAATTTGACAATTTCAATTTAAAAAAGTACTTCTAGTATTAAGTACTTTGCAAGGGATAATTATTAATTGTCGGTTTTTTGAAATAATTTTGTGTGTAACATTTTATAAATTTTGAGTAATGTTTTGTTAAAGTAGGTTGAAATGCATACTCTCCCCAATAATCGATGTTATCAAAATATCTAAGAAAATGAACTAAATTAATTACGAAATTAAATAAATATTAATTGATATTAAGGATTGTTTGTTTGAATTCTGATTATTGCGCAGTTTTTTAAATTTGCACCCAAAAGTTAATAACTGATTTTTTAAGAATAAATGTATTGCATCGGACTGCAGTGTTATTAATATACTTATATATTACATGAAATATATCACGGAAAAAAAGTAAATATTACCAAATATCATAAATTCCAATATTTTGTAAAAGGTATAGCCATGAATTGTAAGTGAACAATTTAAAATATAATGCCCCATTGTTTGGCCTCTTTTTATATAAAATATATTTCTTGAATAAAGAACCATATGAGGTACTTTTATCTTTTGAAATACAATCTGCATGGATTTATCAATTAGTAATTCTCTTGGGTAGGGTATTAAAACTATACGCCTCATTTTATCATTCAATATTTGTTTAAAAGAACTTTCATTTATGATGTCAATTCTTACACGGCTTCTGTCTAAAATTACATACTTAAATCTTCTAAAAATAAATCTATATACGAGAGATAAAAAGAAGATGATGTGTTTTGAGATAAAAATCCCATCTTCAGGACAATGCAAACCTAGAGAGTTCAACGGTAGTACCGTTACCGGTAAAGTTTTTTTTACGGTATTACCGGTAAAATGATTTTAAGTAATGGTAAATTACCAAAAAATTTTAACAAAAATACTTTTGTTAAAAAATGTTTTGCGTTTATACTTTTTTTGCATTTATAACTTGCAAAATATACTTCTAGAATTTAATATTACAATTTTTTCTAAGAGATAAATATGATTTCATTAAAATTCTACTTTTTTAAAATCATAAAAAAATCAGATTTCGAGTTTTGACATTATTTAAATACAATTTACGAATTAAAAATACAATGGTTTTCATTTGAAATTCAATTGTTATTCTATGAAATACATGTTGAAATGGTGTAATTAAAGGAATTAGAAAATAATTCTAAATTTCAAAATTGTTTATTTTAAAATCTTTTCAATCAAATTCTACACAAAACAATTTCTGATTATTTAAACAAAAAAAATTTTAATTAT
The DNA here is from genome assembly GCA_001938485.1 of Girardia tigrina. NCBI lineage: Eukaryota > Metazoa > Platyhelminthes > Tricladida > Dugesiidae > Girardia > Girardia tigrina. The sequence goes on from MQRK01176320.1 coordinate 23,946, forward strand.
AATTTTTCAATTTTTGATCATAATTTTTTTAGAAATTTTTTAACATTAATTTTCTTTTTTAAATCCAAACAATATTTTACAATTTTTACAACACAAATAAAATATAAAAACACAAAAAATATCACAGATTGTCTTTGTTCAGTTTTTTCTCTGGAATAGAGTCAGAGATAGAGAGCGCGGGATCAATTGATATATGTTGTTATTGATATATATTGTTATATTATTGTTATATTGTTATATTTTATGATAATTATTAAAAAATGAATAAAAAATAGAAATTATTTAAAATATGAATTTATATGTTGTTTAAATATTACTATTTAAACATTGTTTTTTTGTTAATAAATATTTATAATCCATCTTATTAATTTTTTATTTAAGACTATAACATGGAAATTGATGAAGACATAAATGTTAAACGCGTTTTCACAAAGTCTGATCAGCAAATCTTGGAAGAGACGGAAAAAAATATGAGACATGACGGATGTCGGTATGAAGAAAGGACGCCTTGGAATGAACATAAAAGAGAATGGTATGATTCCAGGGTTAACGCAGATAAAAGGTTAAAATCGTTGCAGCAACGGTTAGTAAAAGATGATAAACTTAGGGAATTGTACAGTGAGATCCTAAAGGATCATAAAGAAAAGGGATGTATAAGAGAGGTAGATGTATGTAAAGATGAGAAAGCCGCGTACTATTTACCACACTTCCCGGTAGTTAAAATGGCTAAAAGTACTAAAAAAGTGCGGATTGTTTTTGACGCGGCAGCAAAGACTGAAGGAATCTGTCTCAACGACATGATTAACACGGGTCCAACATTACATACTTGGAAGAAATGCTATAGCCTTGGTTGTGATATTGCAGAGATGTATTTGCAAATAAGGTTGGTGAAAGAAGATAGGAAATTTCATCGATTCCTTTGGTTAGAAAATAATCAAATAATAGAATATGAATTTCAACGAGCAGTATTCGGAGTATCTGCATCTCCTTTTCTAGCTCAATGCGTAACGCGAGTTAATGCTAAGAAGTATTTGGGAAATTTTCCAAGAGCAGCAGAAGTAATTGAGCACTCAACATATATGGACGATTGTCTAGACTCAGTTAACTCAGAAGAGGAGGCAATAAAATTTAAAAGAAATTTGGAAAAATGCAAGGATGATGGCAAGAAAATGGTTTACCAACTCAAAAGTTGTATTCAATCAGATCCCCGAAAGTGAGACAGGAACCACTGTATCGATTGATGGAGGTGAAGATCAAACTACTACTGTACTCGGAATAAAATGGCAATCCAACAAAGACGTATTTAGTTTTAAATTACAGTCTCCATTAGATGGAGGGATCTCTAAGAGAAAGTTATTAAGCGTAATCGCGAGAATATTTGACCCCATGGGGTTTTTAGCAGCCTACATTATCACAGGAAATGTTCTAATTCAGGAAGCTTGGATCAGAGGCTTAGAGTGGGATGAGAAACTACCAATTGAGTTGAAATTGAAGGCTGAAAAATGGGTCAAGGGAATAACCCTACTGAATGAATTAGAATGCGAGAGAAGGCTCTTAGATTGTGATAAATCTAATGGGGAATTACACATATTCGTGGATGCCTCAATTAATGCATACGGAGCTGTAGCATATATGATATAAAAAATTGAAAATAAATTCCAAGCAAAATTTGTGATAGCAAAAGGAAAAGTGGCACCTACGAAAGTAATGATCATGCCAAGACTTGAATTAATGGCGGCAATGGAAGGAGCAAAACTAGGAGAAACAGTGAAGGAGGCTCTGGGGATCCAGACAACCATGATCTTGTTGTGGTCGGATAGTATGGTTGTGTTGCACTTGATAAAGCAGCCAAGCAAATATTACAAACCTTTTGTGGCGAACCGCATTGGGGAGATACAGAGAAAGACGAGAGTAGAAAATTGGCGATATGTATATCGCCAATTTTCTACTCTCGTCTTTCTCTGTATCTCCCCAATGCGGTTCGCCACAAATGGTTTGTAATATTTGCTTGGCTGCTTTATCAAGTGCAACACAACCATACTATCCGACCACAACAAGGAACGAAACAAAACCCAGCCGACATCCTTTCTAGAGGAATATACGTTGAGGAACTTGGAAGTTGTACATTATGGTGGAAAGGACCAAAGTTCCTACATGAGGGTGATGAAAAGTGGAAGAAACAACCGGAAATAGTACCGAAAGAAAAGGAAAATGATGAAAAAAGAGAAATCAACACAACAGCGCTCGGATTCAGTCTTGCTGAAAATACCAGAAACTGCTTGCAGCCAGAAACATTCAGTAGTTGATGGAGATTGAAACGTTCGATGGCATGTGTTTTGCGATGGAAAGAGAATTGTAAACTGAAAGATAAAAATCAACGCGAATTGAAGGAACTTTCTGAAAGTGAATTACAAAAAGCGGAAACAAAACTAATAATCATGGATCAGAAAAGAAACTTCGAGCAGGATATGCAGAGTTTATTAACTGGAAAAGAACTCGAGGAAAGAAGTTGAAATTTATGAATCCATTTCTAGATCATGAAGGAGTAATGAGAGCTAATACCCGCATTTAGTTCTTTGATTTGGTTCAGTATGAAACAAAATTTCCTATAATCCTGGCAAAAGGAAGTATCATATTAAAATTGATAATAGACGCGAACACCAGAAATTTCAACATTGTGGCGGAGTTAATTTCTTATACGTAGAATTATCAAAGAGAATATGAGTAGAGGTGGGCACGTTTCGCGTTTAAACGGCCGTTTAAACGTTTTCAATTTTTAAGACGTTTAAACGTTTCGCGATTTCTAAACGAGCGTATAGTTCTTAAGTTCGTATTTCAAAACTCACGAATGTGTTATACTCTTTTAAAACTTTTATCACGCTACCTAAGGCCTATTCAATTGTAAAGAACATATTGTCCCAATCTATTGAGCTTTTTCTTGGGACTATAAATACAAAATATGAAAAGCAACATTAATATCATATTTGAGAATTGCATCAAAATTTCCGGTAAATTTCTTTGATAGATGTAAAATTATTTAAATTATATTTGTTGATTTCCTAATTTTTTTCGAGTACAAAAGTTTTAAAAACGAGATGTATTGTATTGAATAAAAGGTATTGGTTTTTGATGAAGCTTATAATTAAAATTTTAAATGTTTAATTTGCTAAACGAAGACCGTTTAAACGTTTATAAAATTTTAAAACGTGCCCACGTCTATAAACGAAGACTGTTTAAAAGTTTATAAAATTTTAAAACGTACCCACATCTAATTTTATGCAAAAATTGTCATTCATCGAATTTTCGAAATGAATAGGTTTCGAAAAAATAGAGCATAGTCATAATGTTTCTCTATGAAGTTAGAGATCGTTTAAACGTTTAGAAAATTTTAAAACGTGCCCACGTCTAAATATGAGCTCCTGGGCTGAGACAAATAATAAAGACTCGAAATACAGAATGTATAAAGTGTCGACGAGCAAAGGCTGAAACTTTCAAATATAAAATGGCGCCTATTTCCATTTGCAGAGTTCAAGAACCTTTGGGAGTTTTTATTAAAGTGGGAGTTGATTATGCCGGACCTTTCAGAACGATTCAAGGACGAGGAAAAATAAGAAAAAAGAGATATATTTGTCTATTCACCTGTCTGTTGACAAGAGCCATTCATCTCGAATTAGCGATGGACTTAGAAACAGATTCCTTCTTGAGATGCTTTCAGCGTTTTATCTCTAGATGGGGAATGCCGCACGTTAGTCATATCAGACAATGGAACGAATTTTGTAGGTGCATCCAATGAAATTGAAGAAATTCATGTCAATAATCAGACGGTGAAACTCGAATTATCCAAGAACAAAGTTGAGTGGCGGTTCAACCCACCAGCATCTCCGCATTTCGGTGGAATATATGAGTCGCTAATTAAAAGCATGAAGAATGCATTAAATGAGATATTGCTTGGTGCCGACGTGACGGATGAAGAATTATTAACCGTAGTGATTCAAGTGGAAGGAATACCCAACCAACGTCCTTTATTAGTTGAATCCAATGATGAACAAGGTGAAGAAACATTATCTCCAAATCATTTTCTGCGTGTAGGTTATCAAGCCGTTGTGGATGAGTTGAATCTTAAAGAAGGTGGAAATCTGAGATCGAGATGAAATATGTGAAACAACTTACATCACATATATTGAATCGATGGAAAAACGAAATAATTACATCTTGGCGAGGAAGGAGTAAATGGTGGACAACGGACAGAAAACCTAAAATTGGAGAATTGGTCTGGCTATTAGAAGGTGAAAAGAAAAATGGAAAATGACCATTAGCTAGGATTTCCGAAATATTTCCTGGTAAAGATGGAGAGATCCGAGTTGTCGCTCTCAATCTGAAAGGTAAAACAGTACTGAGATCGACGCGTTCCTTATACCCGATTGAAGAACGGGTTATATGTTATATACAGATGCTTTTTATCGCGATGCATATTCAATTTTAGATCAATCTATTACTAGAGATCTATATTTGATGCTTTTAAACATCAATTTCAAAATTAATTAGAAAACGGGTTTTTTTTTTTTAATTGAAGAAGCAGATTAATCACGGTCGGTTGGAGAGTCTCTTGTAAAAAAATGTGTATATATATATATATATATATATATATATATATATATATATATGTGTATGTATATGTATATGTACATGTGTATGTATAAAAAAAAACTAAAATAATAAATAATGCAATATTAATAAAATAATATAAATATAAATAAAATAATATAAATATAAAAGAATCAATTGTCAGAAAAACGAGATGCCCGATTAGAAGCACCAGGAATCAGCACCAAAATATCGTTGATTTTCAAATGGGGATGTTATATTATCATATAAGATAATTATTAAAAAATGAATAAAAAAATAGAAATTATTAAAAATAGGAATTTATATGTTGTTTAAATATTACTATTTAAACATTGTTTTTTTGTTAATAAATATTTATAATCCATTATTAATTAATCTTTTATTTAAGACTATAACACATATATATATATATATATATATATATATATATAATTCATGATAATAACAATATAATAACGATAATTGAATCCCGAACAATGATCGATGTATTATGTTTTTAAAAGGAGATTTTTTAAACTAAAGACTGAAACAAATAAAAATTTATTGTTTTTTAATAAAATTTGAGGATTTTAAATTGTCTTGTTGCTTTACCAATATATTTATTAGTATTTACACCTTAAATCAGATGTATTTTCGGGTAAATAATTTAACCGGTAATTACCGATAAATGCATAATGTAATACGGTAAAGCAGGTTAACGATTTTTTTAGGTTATTTTGAACACCCTATCCACACCATACATGAAACTAACCATTAAACTAATCATTGGATTTATCATTTTTATTTGTAAAATGTTTTTTAATTATTATTTAGTCCAGTATAATGAGTTAGTTTAATACTTGGTGTGGATTGACCTGATGATGAGATTTTTATCTCGAAACTAGTCTTCTTATTATCCCTTTTGTATAGATTTGTATATAGATTTTACTTTGTGATGTTTATATATATATATATACTTACCTACAACTGTAAACGTCTTATTAACCGTAAACTTTTGACCATAAATAATGTAATCACATCTATATACGTATATTCCGATGGAGCTGTCTGGGTAACACAAAATGCCATTTCGTAATATATAAAGATAATCCGGACCATACAATCTTCTTAAGTTGACTGTAAATAATTTATGTGCTTTTAAACCTTCAGGAATAATATTACAAGTGTAAATTTCTGTAAGAAGAGACTTTTTGAAAGCTACAGGGGACTCAGGGTAAAAGGCTACTTGCAAACTATTTATATCTGAAAATATAATTTTAAAGTAAAATTTGTTTCATTTGTTTTTCAGTTGAATAATTGATAAACTGTCAACTTTTTTTCTGTATGAAAAAATCGTTTTCTACATTTAATGGTATTTTACAACTTTTCGAATTCCTTAAAAAGGTAAATATTGAAAAAAATTTCAACTTAACATCTCATTTTTTATATAAAACATTATTCTCCATAATATTCATTAAATAAATTCATCATAAATATCAAATTTTAATTTAAACATAATTTTATGTAAGCCTCTTTGACTTTTGCAAGCTCAAGCACTTGTAAAGAGTATAATGTATTTTTTCGATTTTTTTTCTTATAATGACAGTAAAATATGCTGTCTGAATGGTATAATCTTAATAGAAATATTTTATAGGTTTGAATAATTTTATGAAATATTTTTAAGTTAAAATAATAATAAATGTTATTGAAAATTGGTAAATTTGTTCGAACAATCATTAATACAATTATTATTACCTATAAATATATAATATCAAAAATAATAACATATTTTCAAAATTTAATATCTTCTAATTTGCTGTAAAACATAAACAGGATCTACAAACTACTTCAGTTTCCTCAGCGTAATCGAGTTATTATACACGCGTTTTGAGATAATAATCTCATCTTCAGGTCAGTTTTCAAGATTCTACATTTAGTTTTTGGATTATATTCTTAAAAGTAAGAAGATAGAGTTTATCAAATATTAAATGTTTTTTCTACAAAATAACATTGTTTTGATTGTAGCTTTTAGTAGTGTTGCTTAATTGGTTGATGGACTTTTAAAATATTCTTCTTATTCAAAGAGAATTTAAAATTCCATTAAATTATATTTTAATAATCTTAACACAAAAGATTTATTAAAATAAAAATGTTATTACGTCAATGAGAATTTCTGAAATTTATAAAAACTCTTTCTATTTTTGATGGGGTATTTAGTATTTATACCTTAAATCAGATGTATTTTCGGGTAAATAATTTAACCGATAAATGCATAATGTAATACGGTAAAGCAGGTAAACCAATTCTTTCTATTGGTTTTTATTATATGGTGTGGTTCAGGTATGCTGTATGTGTACCTCGAAATTCCGAACTTCGAAATCATTCGGAATATTTAAATATTGCTTAGTTATTGTTCCTACAGTCTCCATGTTGCTCCACAGACTTACCGGTGATGTGAGAGTAATGGAATTAGTGGTGCTGAACCCATTTTTATTTTTCATTTATTTTGTTTTTTGCTCATTTCTTTGTAACAAGTTTCTTTCACAAAAAATTGTTAAATTTAAAATTATTTCACAAACAAATTTGGTTAATTCGCTTTAAACCATTTCTTAAAAGTTATAGAATCTTAACATACATCAAAATGGTCAGTAATAATTCAGGTCGTTAACAAATATAAAATCGCCAGTTATAATTAAATTTGTTAACATCAAGTCGTCAGCAATAATTCAAATTATTATCTCAGTTAAGATCACTGGTATCATTACTGTTCAGACATTTATTAATATCCCATTTAGAGTCAATACAACTCGTGCAAGTTCTTTCACTATTTGTTATCATTCTAATTAGTGTTGTTTCTGAATTTTAAATAATGATTGTTCAAACTTGTTTTGTGAGCTAAAAAAATTATTTTTGTTGAAATTCGACGAAAAATTATTTGAAAAAGAAAATTAAATTTTTGTCGACATTTAATCGATTGATTGCCAATAGTAAATTGTGATATTAATAATTAATTCCAAATATTGACATTTGTTTAACTACATCAATTGAATCAATTTGTTGTTGACGCCATTTGGAGGCAATCAATTCGATAGTGTGAAATCGCATCAAAACAGAATTAATTGAATTAAAACTCAGTGAAATTGTTGATTGGTATTTTGTGAAATTATTTTCCCGATAAAAGAAATCCGTTTTTGTTTAAAAATCGATCAAGATAATTTATATTGTACGCAGTAGGGGAAAAATGGGCATTCTGCCTACAACCCCCCCCC
>MQRK01176341.1:6555-18611 GCA_001938485.1 Girardia tigrina
ATTTTATTAATTAATTAATTAATGTTAAATGAAAAGAAATAGAACTAATATTTGTTGTGTACAAAAATAAATATTTGAAAAAGATAATATTTATTAATAAGAAATTTAATAAATAATGGCAAATTTTTATTAAAATTAAATCAAATTTTATTGTCGCATTATATTTCGGTGGATTTTTCAGCACCTTTAGGCTGAATTAACAACAATTTCGCTGTCTTATATATAGCAAATTGGTGATTATGCAAACATCTTGCGTAATAACTAATTAAATATTTTCAACAAATTGGAAGAGAGACTTGTTTGGACATTAATGGACGGATTAAGTGATTTAATCAATAATGCTTCACAAGTAACTCTTTCTCAATAATTTTTAAAATTAGCTGTTTTCACCTCCGATTTACAACCCTTCATATGTCCAGCAATAATACTCCCATTACCAAATCGTCCATGCTCCAGAATCTGTTTACAGAGTTGACGAGACGTCTCTCCAATGTATGCAGCGTTGCACCCATTACACGAAAATTGATAAACCAGATTGGAACATAAACTCAAAGGAGTACGAGATTTATTGCTGAACATACTTTGAATTTTGTAAGATTTAGAAATGATTTTTAAATTCAAAGTTTTACTACCAATTGATTTTTAAATAGACGATTTCAATTTTTGTAACCTTTTGAATAAGGAACGATTAGCGTATATCCGATATTAGAATTTTCATTAGATAATTTATCGGGTTTTAATTCGTGTTTACCCTCATGTTCTTTATTCATTAATTTATCTGTTGTCTCATTAGTTAGTTTATCTAAAAATGATTTCGAATATCCATTTTTCTTCAATAGTTCTGTTAGTTTATCTATGCTTACATTTGCTTTTTCATATGTTGATGATAGAGATCAACATCTAAATAACAAACCTTTTATCATACTTCTATTATACTTAGGTTCACAGAAGCTTTTAGTAGTAGTATATGGCCCTGTATTATTTTTCTTTCTATAAATCTCTGTCTCGTAACGACTCCTTTTTCTCTCAATTAACAAATCTAAAAATGGTAAAACACCATTCTTCTCAAGCTCAACCGTGAAAACAATATTAGAATGAAGGGAATTCATAAAAACGGTAACATATTTTCACGCTCTTTGAAAACAAGAAAAATGTCATCAACATATCGTTTATAAGGTAAAGGTAAACTAAAACCAGTAACACCAGTAAACAAACGAATTTTATTTTCAATCTTAGACAGAAAAATGGATGCAAGTGTTGATGCCAAAGGGGAACCCATGGCAACACCATTTACCTGTTTATACCAATTATCATTAAACAAAAAATGAACATATGATGTTGCAAAAGTAAGTAATTCACGAAAAGCAAACTCATCAAGACTATAATGATCACTACTATTACATCTGCAGAGATCACAACATAGATCAATTGAGATTGGTGAAAAGACTTGCAATGTCAAAAGAAACCATGAATTCATTTTTATTACCCAAATCAAAGTTTGAAATAAATTCAACAAATTCAAAGCTATCCTTACACTGGAACTCAGAAGAAATCAAACGTTTTAATTTCGAATCCAAATTTTTTGCAATAATCCGTTCATTAATATCTAAAAAAGTCTCTCTTCCAATTTGTTGAAAATATTTAATTAGTTATTACGCAAGACAATTACATAATCATCAATTTGCTATTTATAAGACACCGAAATCGTTGTTAATTCAGCCTGAAGATGGTGGAAAATCCACCGAAATATATTGCGCCATTAAAATTTGATTTAAATGGCGTTCTTAATTGTAATAATATTTATTATTTTATTTTTTTTGAAATTGTTGTTTCTTTTAATTAAAATTTTCAGAAAAAACTTAACAAAATTTAAATAAAATATTCAAAATAAATGAATTGTAAAACGTTTAGTTCGTGTTTATTCAAACAATTTTATTTTTTAAAATGACTGAAAAAATAGCATAAAAAGAAAATTATGGTTATTTTCTCATGAAATAGAATTACTTTTTTGTTTAGAAAAGAAAATTAACTTTTTATTCAGATACAAGAGAAAAAGTGTCATTTATAATTTTTATTTTTGAAAACAAGTTTCACATTTATGGTATCAATTCTAATCAATGGCTACTGCCAATATAGTGGGTAGACTGTTACGTCATTCATGTCTTCCTTTAAAATACTTTAATATGATTGGATGAATAAGTTTGCGCTTTTAAACTAGATTCCAAAAACTTAATTAACAGTGCCTTAGTAATTATCCTATCATAATTATTATCAAAGTTACTGATTAAAACCCGAACATTGATGTCAAGACTAAAATTTCAACGACACTTCAAAATGTGATCCATAATTGAGTCTGTTCAGCAACTCTAGTATGGAGGTGACAATTTGTCTTCAATGTACACAATCTTGAAATTTATATCGCTAAACTAGATTCGCTTTCATATCCAAAAGGGTATGATTCACTGAATGTACAGGCGGAGTATTAGAAAAATATTTGGATATTTTATTAGTTTAAAATAATATTTTAATTTTAACTCCTACTGAAGCACGTTTCTCTAGAAGTTCTATACTAGAACACGTTTGAACTATTTTGTTTCTCCGGAACACAGAAATTTTAAAAGTAGTTTTCCCTTCACCTGTTACATTGATTATACGGTGGGTATTATTTGATTAAAAAATAGTATTAAATAGTATTTGTAATTTAATTATATTAAAAGAAAGTGGTCTGTCTTTTTCTTGTTTTTATATATTTCTGTTGAATAACTCAATTACTGCATTCTTTTATTTATTTAGTATCATTTTTATTTGATTATGATGTATTTTCTTATTTTTTTTATTTTAATTCTTCTTTTATAAAATAGCGCAAATCTTATTGAATTTGTAGAAAGAGTTTAATACATTTAAATGGAAAATAAAACATATTTCGGAAATGTTCTATTTTTCTACGTAATTTCCTGTATGTCGGTATTCTTTTCCTGTGATTATTCAAATACTCTTTTTTATTTTCAAGTAATCCTTTCCCAAAAGAAAAAAGGTATATTCGTGGACTCAAGGAATATTTTCTAATGTCGTGTACGTTATAATTGTTTGTATTTTTAACTTTATCCTCCTAAATAATCAGGTCAGAAGAAATTTTTAAATAAATAATTTATTGATTTTATATAAAAACTTATGTATTTTCCCAAAAAATTAACTTCAATATTAGTATAAATATTTAAAACAATTTTAATTAAGTTATTTTTAATATTTTGAATTTGCTTTTATTTTACATTTAGAGAAAAAATAATCACATTGGCTTTTTAATAATAATTAATAAAGAAATATTTAAAATAAATTGAGAGTGATGTCAATAAGTGCTCGAGAATCAAACTGGGTTTCTATTGGAATGCTTAAAAAATGAAAAACTATATATATATAATATTTGAAGGATATAAAATTTTAAGGGTAAAAACGAACAAGACGTAGTCCTCATTACGACCAAATATAAAAATTGGGAAATTCTCACGGGACATGAGAGAAGGTAAGCTAGACTCCTACGCTCACTGGAAGTAAGACTATATACAATTCACCAGATACAAAGATACAAAAAACCTGAGTCGGAGTGTAATGGCCGCGCTGCGATCAACATCACTCAGCGATCAACAATTAAAATAATGAATTGTTTTGAAGAAATCATACTTGTAATAATAATAAAGGTTTGCAAAACAATATAAAAACTAAATAGTATAATCTAAAGAAGTAAAATCTAGGCACTAAAATAATTTTCCAACATATCCTACTCCCATACATTGTATCGATAGAAAAAGACTTTCTTTCTTCGTAAATCAGATATATTGTCGTGAATTGTATTATCTACATAGTTTTAAAATTTTTAGTAAAATTAAAAGCTTTTAATCTGATGTTTGCAGTCAATTAATAACATACTCCATTATCATCCTAAAAGACTAATACTTGTCCAGTTTCTTTTAACATTAATGTATTGTATTCAAAATTCCATTTTATATCTTATGAGACCTTGTGTAAAAGTTTGTTGATTTGTTCCCTGTAGAGACAATAAAATTATATGATAAGGTAGAATTAACTCGACTTAAATTACAATTTTAGGATATATTGGCGAACTCATAAATTTTAAGAATTCTTTAAATTTAAACTTTAAAATATTTAAAAATAATGTATTAAAATCTCAAAATATTTTTTATACATTTCAAGAAGTCACCAATATTTAAAATTCAGATATAATCACATAAATAATAATTGTATAGAAAAAAATGATAATTAAAGCTATTTTACAATTGAATATAAAAATGAAAATTAATCATATATAAAAAATACTAAGTACAATTAAATGATTTAAGGAATTATTGTGAAATAAATTATGTGGAAACTAAATATTATTTTTATACAGAATTATATAATTTTTTTAAGTTTTAAAATTAAAATGGTTTAAAAAATTTGAATTATGGTTATCAGAATAAGTTTGATACAAAATATTTATAAAATAACTGTAAAACATTTTGAAGTTTAAACATTAATAAATTCAAAGGTAATTAATTTAGGTTTATGAATTAGATTCAAATGAAAAAATCCAGGAAGTTTAAATTAATATAAACTTTTATTACAAAAATTTAAAAAAATAGATTGGTAAAATTAGCACGATAATTATATTTTAAAATGTGAATAAATTTGAGATATTGCGAATTATTAATTTGTAGTAAAATAATATAAATTTAAATATTGTAAAGTAATTATTTGTAGTTAAATTATACAGATGTTAAAATTTATTTTTAAACTAAATCAAATAAAATAATGAAATGTAATTCTGTTAAATTATTGTAATTTAAAAATAATAATAAATTCAATTCGTAAAAATAACAATTTTATTAAATAAAATATCAGTATTTATAATTCAATACTTTTATGTCTAATGAATCTGGTCAAAAAATCAAAAGAAAAGTTCCTCAACAAAAAATTGTTTGAATAATCGTTAATTGTTATAGAAATATAGTTTTGCGTTTTTATAACTTTAATGAACTCAACAACAATCATTATTGTTCACATCAGTATTTTTACAAGTAACTGACAAATATTTTAATATATCATATATAATTTAAAGATAAACAGTTTCGAAAACAGGACTTCGAAATGGTACGAAATGTCCTGCTTCATAGTAATCATAGCTGGGATGATGAAAAATAAGGCTTATGTTTACTAATTTTATAAAATTTATCAAAATTTTACATTTTGTTAAGATTTTAAAGTGATTATCGATTATTGATTTTATGATGACATTAATTAAATAATCTAAAAAACTGATGACGTGGGTCAAACTATTCAAGGGTTTACTTTACTATCAGTTTCATTTATATTATGTTTCTAAAATCGTATACAAATGTAAGGACATATCTCTCCAATCTTTGTGGAGTCATCCATTACTTTTATAATTACAATAATTATTATAAGTTTTTAAATATTAACAATTTGTTAAAATTATTTTAAAAAACATGTATTGATTTTTGAATTGAATTCTAAATTAAGAGAAACTTTAACACGAACAAACTTGCTTTCAAATATAATTTTTTTGCCTTTATATCGGAATGGAAATGTTTTATATCAACTGAAGCGGCGACCGTTTTGCGGAGTCATCAACTCGCGGTAAAAATCAATTATAATAAATTAATTGATAAGATTTGCTCAAAAGAAGAATTTTATTAGAATACACATTTACCAGATATTTTCTGAATATTAAAACAAGAATGACAGTAATTGGGAGAGAGTGTTGTGTGAAGCATTTTTAATTAGGTCACGTTGCCCTAAAATCGACAGATTCAATCGGCAGTCTCAACCAGCTTATTGAGAATTTTTGATTAGCACGATTTCATGCAATCGATTACATATTCATCATTGTTGTATTTATATACAGGTGAATTGATTACTAATTTGTGAATTGAAGATGACGGTAGATCCGTCGAAATATATTGTCTATAAATATATTTTTTAATGGATGACTTTGGTTATTAAAACAAGAATGTTTTTTTTAAATCCAATTTTATTAATTTTTGAAATTGGATTTTTGATTTCTAATTGTAGTCCATTCTGAATTTAATTCCAATTCGCACAACGGTTATTAAAAAAATTAATTTAATAAAAAAATATGAATTTGTTAGTGTCACAATTTTTTACAATAATGGACACTACATCAATAATATTTTTTTTCATTTTTTTCTATTTCAATAATTTTTCCTTTCATAGTAAAATCTATATTTAAAATTCATTTCAATATTAAATGTTTCTAATGGAAATTTTTCTTAAATTAAAGTTTAATTTATTTAAATTAAATTTATCATTTTATGTTTTGAATCCTTTTAGTTATTATGTTATTTAAATGTTATTTTTAGAGTCCAAATAATAGGTTACTTAATCCATTGGCTTTATTATATTACAAAAATATATAACTTAGATATTAATAATTTGATAATCATAAGACAAGTTTGATAAATCGTGTTTTGCATGTTGTAGTATGTGGCGCATCTAAAACATCTGTGCAATATGTATGAATGAAATATTATTGAGATTATATTATTATAGGTTTAATTTGTATAATTCTTTTTAACACTTTGAGTGCGACATGACGCAGACGTCTGCGTCATATGAGTATTACACATGAATATCACCGCACTCAAAGTGTTAAATTTTGATCACAGTTAATTTTATATTTTACGAGAGTGTTCCGGATGGAAATTAAAACATTATGAAATCGTTAATTTTAAAAATAACAATTTTTATTTATTTGGTGAAGATTCTCTATCACTTAAACAATATAAAAATTGATTATACTGTTTGAACATAGGATGTAGTCTGTTTTATGATCAAAGGACTGACATCCATTTAAAATTTCTGTCTTCAAACTGACTGTCGAATCATAACATTAGTTTTGCCTTGTGCTGTTAAGGAAAGCAGAAGACTCACAAAAGTCATCTGGAAGGAATCTTAATTGAGAAACAGTATTCCAATTTGTTTCTTATTTCATTGAAGATGTTTTGGAAGCATCTGAAATGCTTTTAGTTATACCTCCTTTTCTTACAGCATGGTGAGACTTTATTGAGTACAATAATTACAATAACATGAACTATGCCAATACATGACATCGAATATTTTTTGGATGTCCGATTTTTTATCGTAGTCGATTTATCTTAAAAATACAACATGCTCAACTTTACATAATATTCTAATATTGCGTGTAAATATTGACGTACTTAATGAAAAGAATGGAGCATCCCCATGTGGTTACTGTAGGACAAAGCAACCATCCCTGAAAGTGAAATAAACCTACAAAAGAAAGTCAATTTAACCTATTTCACAATTTTTCTACAGTCAAGACCTTGCCACACTGATTTTTCAGGTATATATGAAAAAACATTTGCGTTGCTAACAGTTTGCAATGCTGAAGATCTAAGGATCTAGAGGAAAAATTTTTTTGTGTAATCAGTCGTTGGTTTCTTCAAAAATACATTCCCGTAACTGATCCATGCCTAGCAAAAGTATGTAAATTTAAATGGATATTATAATGATAACAATACCTAAATATGTTATATGCTACTTTATAGCGCTGCAATATTTCACTGCATAAATTTATTCACGCACTAAATTTAAAACATTTAAAAAATTGTAAATAAAATGTAATGATGATTTGAAACAAACTATAAAGAACGAAATTTATATTAATATAGATACAAAAATTAATTTCATAACAAAATAATATTTTCTTGCTACATATTGCAGTGACTTCTTGGGTGCGTCACGTAATGGCGTAATTGGTCGATACATGTTTATATAAATTGATTAAAATTTTTGTTTTTGTCGATATATTCTTCATAATATATTGTATTTTGTAATTTTAAGCCTAATAATGAGATTATTACACTTTCAATATAATATAAAAAATATTATAATATTTTTTAATTTGAAAAAAATTAATTTTTCAAGAAATTGGAAAAAAAGTTATCCAAATGTAAAAATGAAAATTTTATTTTATTAATATGTTATTTTCATTCATTATTTTTCAGTCTTGATGGGTTTCAAAGATAATTATTCCTATTAAACCCGCATTAGTTCATTTCGCTCTCAATTATTAAAACATGAGACAACTCCATCAAATTTCAGACCGATATTCTTTCGGTTACTAATTTTTGATCTTACAGAAAGAAAAAAATATAATTTATTTAATGATGTCGCTACATTCAAAATTTTAAGACAATTAATAAAATATTCTTTCTATTTAATAATATACATTTTTAAATTGGATTTCTGGAAAAAATACATTTAATACATTTAAAATACATGGTCAAACTACGTCTCTCGAGCGGCATAACTTACTTCTTCTAACTTTTTAATGCAGCTTTCGAAAAAAATGAAGACATTTAAGATATTGTGTTGAATTATTTGTACATCTATTTCAAATTGATATAATGAGCGAAGAATTTACATTCCCAAAGTATTTATTATCTAACAAAGCTGTTGCAAATATAGAATCAATAGAAATTCAAGAGGATCGTGCATTACAAATGCACCATAAAGCATCGGAATCTATAATAGAATTTTGGAAAATCGTTCCGTATTCGAAAATCCTACTTTAAAAAAAATGTATGTAAATTGATTTCAATTTTCGCTACAATTTACTCTTGTGAATCTTTGTATTTCATAATGAATTTTAATTAATCGAAACACCGTTCCCAACTGACTAATGAACATTCAACTGAACTTATTTGTACAACACTAACAACCTACAAATTGGTTTTTGACAGATTTCTAATTAATAAATAAACATAGAATAAACATATCTTTCGATTAAAAATATATATTTAAAAACATTTCAATTGTAATGTATAAAATATTTTTAAAACCTTGGCTTTATATTTACTGTCATATGTTGCGTAATATATTAAAACATTTTTCGTATTGCGGCTATTAAAAATCTGATATTTTTGATTTGCGGATCCAGTCGAGAAATGTCTGCCCCCTCTGTCCTAGACAATGAATTTTCTGAATGATAAAGGTACGTTGGCTCTGGTTGAGAACAATTATTATTTTATTTTATTTTTTTCATTATTTTACACAAAAAAATATTATTTTACAAAAATATATTCATTTATAACATCTGTTTCAAATGTTTTCTATGATGCGTTAGTTTTCTTTTCATTTCATTGATTGATGTTTAAATATTTCAAAACTTAAAATAGTTTTAATTTAAATCTTATTGTTTAAAATACCAAATATGAGTAAATTAAATAAGATTAAATTAAATATTATTTCTAATATTTTAACGATTAAAAAAAAGATTTATAATTAAAGTTAAATTGATTATTATTTCATATTTGTGCAAGAAATTAATTTAGAATAAATTGTACATAAAGTTGGTTTAAATTTTGAATTATTTTTAATTTTGAGAATAAATTAGAATAATTAAGATTTAAAAATAAAGGATTATTTATATAAAATTTATTGTAAAATTAGGAAAAAAATGATTATTTTTTTTCAAATTTTGTTTATAATAAATTCATTATTTTATAAATGTGTTTATAACTTTATCTTGAGTAAGATTTTTAATATTTTTTTAAAATATTTGAATTTCATTGTGTTTGTCAAATAATCAAACTTATCAATTTACATTCTTTGATCACTTATTTAAACTATGTTTATTATATTTTATTTCATATTTAATGTATATTTTTGTTCTAAATGAAACATTTTTCTTGATTTATTTTTATTTTACTAATATAATAATAATAAATAATTCTTGAATAAAGAAACGTTATTTATTTTTACAGCCACTTTTACAGCCATGTGAAAAAGAAAGTAATGTTTAAGAATTGAATATTTTAGAGACTTAAAGAAATTAATTAAATAAATTAACACATAAGAATCGAATAGTAAAGTTCTGGAGACGGCAAAGGGGGTTCTTCCTCAGAATGAAAGAAAATGATTGTTATTCATTCAGTCAAAGTTCTTTGACTTTATATTTGGTAAAAGACTTGAAAGAATATTTGATTCAGAACACTGTGGAATAATGTAATGAAAGTTATAAAATCTTTGGTAATGATAATCTTGTAGCAATAATTCATAATTTATTTTGTATGAAATGAATAAAATGTAAAATTATAGTTATACTAGTTGCTAATATTCGCAAAATAATAAATAAATCAGAAAAAAATATCATCTTCTCTTTTGCTTTCTAAATATTATAATTTTTAATCTCCATTTATAAAATCAAAAAAATGACTCTTTAATAATTATTTGTATTATTCTTTTAACTGTGTTATAAATTGATTCTCACAATTTCTGTTGGTACAACAAATGGAATTTCTCATTGTTAAAAGGAAAATCAAATGTATCTTTATCCGATAAATTTGTAAAAATTAATGTTATTTACATTGTTTTATGAAATTATAATTCATTCAGGGAAACAAATTCTTAGAAATAGTTCTAATTTTGTATAAAATCTTTATAATTTATCGTCAAAATGGTGAGGAATATTTTAAATTTAGTATTTAGAAATGTGTATTTCCTAACAAGATTTAAAATTGATATTTTTGATGTTTGGAATGGTTAATTTTTCGAGTATGATTTATCTTTTAAATTACGACATATATTAAAATTTAAATTATTAAAAAAATATTATTATTAATTTTGATATAGTAAATAATTTTAAACTAGATTTTTAACTAGATTTAAATGAAAGTTTTTAATTTATATACTTTTAATAATAACATAATTTAATAAGAAATTTAAAAAAATAATCGTAAATTTTTATTAAAATCAAGAACGCCATTAAAATCAAATTTTATTGTCGCAATATATTTCGGAGGATTTTCCACCATCTTCACGCTTAATTAACAACAATTTCGCTGTCTTATATATAGAAAATTGATGATTATGTAAACATCTTGCATAATAACTAATTAAATATTTTCAACAAATTAACGACTCCCTTTTCTGTCAATTAACCAATCTAAACATTTACAATACATGTATTGCAAAATTTTTGGATTCGAAATTAAAACGTTTGATTTCCTCTGAGTTCCAGTGTAAGGATAGCTTTGAATTTGTTGAATTTATTTCAAACTTTGATTTGGGTAATGAAAATGAATTCATGGTTTTTTTTGACATTCTAAGTCTTTTCAACAATCACCCATTGATGGAAACAATTGATCTATGTTGTGATCTCTGCAGATGTAATAGTAGTGATCATGATAGTCTTGATGAGTTTGCTTTTCGTGAATTACTTACTTTTGCAACATCATATGTTCATTTTTTGTTTAATGATAATTGGTATAAACAGGTAAATGGTGTTGCCATGGGTTCCCCTTTGGCACCAACACTTGCATCCATTTTTCTGCCTAAGATTGAAAATAAAATTCATTTGTTTACTGGTGTTAGACCTTTAGCTTATAAACAAAAGTTAGTCGTTACGAGACAGATATTTATAGAAAGAAAACAGATACAGGGCTATATGCTACTACTAAAAGCTTCTGTGAACCTAAGTATAATAAAAGTATGATAAAAGGTTTGTTATTTAGATGTTGGTCTCTATCATAAACATGAAAAAGCAGATGCAATCATAGATAAACTAACAGAACTATTGCAGAAAAATGGATATTCGAAATCATTTTTAGAAAAACTAACTAATGAGACGATAGATAAATTAATGAATAAAGAACATGAGGGTAAACACGAAATAAAACCCGATAAATTATCTAATGAGAATTTTAATATTGGATATACGCTAATCGTTCCTTATTCAGAAGGTTACAAAAAAATGAAATCGTCTATTTTAAAATCAATTGGTAGTAAAACTTTGAATTTAAAAAGCATTTCTAAATCTTACAAAATTCAAAGTATATTCAGCAATAAATCTCGTACTCCTTTGAGTTTATGTTCCTATCTGATTTATCAATTTTCGTGTAATGGGTGCAACGCTACATACATTGGAGAGACGTCTCGTCATCTCTGTAAACGGATTCAGGAGCATGGACGATTGGGTAATGGGAGTAATATTGCTG
>MQRK01176343.1:1943-13419 GCA_001938485.1 Girardia tigrina
TATATATAAATAATTAAGTTTAATTTAATAAAAAATATAAACAGTAGGATTGAAATAACAAGATATTTATATAGAAAAGATTAACAGAATTTAAATTAAATAAATAAGAAAGATTAATATTTAAGAAGAATAGTATAAAAGGAAAGAGTTTTAAAAGAAGGGTCGCAAAAAATCAAGTTAGAAAAGAAAGTCTTAATTATATTTNAAAGACAAGTTAATTAACGGAATTTAAAGGTCAGAAATTCGAAGAATTAGACCTCACACGAAGACCTCAAATACCTCCCGCTAAGAATCTAATTTACATTAATTAGATTCGATCAAGTCTATAAAAGGTCTTGATCAAAATTTATCAGTCAAACAAAAAAACGAACGTCGAGACAAGTCAAGGACTTAAAGTACGAATTGGCAATTATATAAATTATATATTACTTAAATTATATTTCTATATATTTAAAATTAAAAGTGCAGAAAAAGATTTTTTCTCCCTTCTATCTAATATTTAAATTCTATATAGGATAGGTTCTTTTCAAAATCTTGTTTACGAATCTGTAAGATTTGTACATAATAAATAAATCTTCTATAAATAATCT
This sequence comes from Girardia tigrina, assembly GCA_001938485.1. Taxonomy (NCBI): domain Eukaryota; kingdom Metazoa; phylum Platyhelminthes; order Tricladida; family Dugesiidae; genus Girardia; species Girardia tigrina. Next base: position 2,534 of record MQRK01176343.1, read on the forward strand.
CTTGTTTTTATTTCGTTTTCTGTGTTAATCACACTAATACACCAACAAAAGGATGAGTTTCCTGTTTTACGAAATGGCTTTGATTCACACTATGAGCGGCAGCTTTCTAAATCATTATTAATAAGACGCTACAACCCCTTAATAAACATTCAAGATGAACGAAGTAAAGCCGTTACAAGTCCTAGAACCTTTAATTAAAAAAATTAAAACATTTTATTAGAAATATCTAATGATATCTTAAATTAAGATAAATAAATAAATAGTTATAATTTATAACTAACAAATATAATTGCTTATTGTGAGGGATATTTTGAATGTTTGACGTTTTGTGTTTGAATGTTGTGTGTAGATTTGGAATTGTGTCTCTCCTACCCAGATAGATGATTAATATTCTAATTTTTATTATCTAAAAATATGCAATGTTTAAATTTATTTTTAATTTAAAATAATGGTAAAATTTTAAATAAGTTAATTAATTTTTACATTTTTTCATAAATAAATCGAATTAATATTTTTTAAATAATTAATAATCATTTTAATTTTTATCCAATAAGTTTTGAGTAAATATTTTAATAAATTATTTATTTCTCCATTTGCTAAAAAAAATAAGAGATAAGTCATTAATAAATTTAGTTAGAATTTACTCGTACGAAAGTTTTAACAAAGATTGTCTTAAGGACAATCAAACCTACTGTGTTAATAAAAATATAAAAAGTCCAATTGGTGTTCTTAATAATGATGATGAATAAAATATTTCCGAAACGTACAATAATCGATTTCTTTAAAAAGGATTAACAAAATTCTTATTCAAAAATATGAAATTAGCGTTAATGCTTACACAAAGATTTGGTAGGAGAATACCCCTCCGTAGAACAACATACAATATAATCTATGTAGTATCTTACAAGATACTTGCCACTTCGTGCACGGCTATCATCTAGTCTCAAGTTGAACCTTAGAAGATATTGTACATATGATGTACTAGAAAATGGTTAAAAGGACAGCAATTGAACATCATACTTACATAAGAGATCGTAAATCATGTTGAAATTCAAAAGAATCAACAATCTCCGGACAATAAAGTTAGCGATTCAAAGAATGAAACCCTTTTTAAATAATAACAATAATTATTTCAAAAAATTAATGATATTGATTAATAATTTTTTTAATAATTTTAATAATTTTTGAAATATTTTACGATCTTTTAGTAAATTTTAAAAAATTCCTCACACATTTTTTGATCTTCTAACGACTCCCATTCGCTATTTGTGGTCGGAAGTGTGGCGTCATCGGCGAACGCGATTGTTCCTTGGATCCAACACAAATTCTCCACATAACTGTGTAGATTCTGTCCACCGATTTCTGTAGAAAAATAACAGGATATCGGCTTGAAGACATATTGTTTGAGAGTAACGACCAAAATACAAAGAAGAAATACGATGACGGTAAAGAGGAAATTGAGTTTATCAGATAGATCCTCTATTCCGACATAAGTAAAAACTTGAAACTTTGTTAAATAATCTAACAGTTCTGAAGCGACCATTTTTGCAGTAAAGCGGTTCACATTCCAACGAAATTTGGGGAGATTGTGCACAAATTATGTAAACATTTCCACAAATAATCTATAAGAAACACTCAATTTTTTCTGGTGTTTCTGAGTACCACTTAATGACAGCAGTCAAATAACATTTTCAAAAGCAAATATATAAATAAGGCAACATAAATGCACGGAAACTCTGAATTAATTTTCTGGGAAACAAGTCACCAGACGCGGATTAATACAACCTTCGCTGAAGAAGTCTCAAGTCGAGTACGTTATTCACTCTAATTAGGGTTTTATTTTTCGAATTAAGCTAAATTTATTTTACAGAATTATAAAATAATCAATTATCAAATTATGGAAAATTGTTGGAAAAATGTGTAAATATTAATAATAATAATAATCAAAATAAAATAAATATTTTAGAATGTTTTTGATTTGAATTGATTGAATTCGTGAATCTTTCCAAAAGTCAACATTATGAGGGCGTAGGGTCAATCAAATTCTTGTTTAATTGTAATTTAATTACAATGTAACTTTAATTTAATTTAAATGCAATTTTCGCTTAATTAAACAAATTCGTAATTGAGGTCAGAGTTATTTAATCAAATTTGTGTTCATAATCCCTATCAACCAATTAATTAACAAAATAAAAATTATCATAATAAAAACTTTGTTTAAATATTAAAAGAAAAATCGTGATCTTCATGGTAACTGCCGGGGCAATTATCAAACCCAACAGACGGTTATAATTAAACAAAAGAGTTAACAAAATTCTTTTTCACCCATATCGTTATCCACATTCGCCAGTTTACACAATTCTGTTATCATTGAAATATAAATTACTGACAAACAAGCTTTCTCGAAGTCAAACAGAACTTTCTGTCGTGATAGAGTTTGAAGAAATTGCTTCAAAACCCCGATCATTCTGTTATAAGTTTTTAAATTTCTCTTTGAAGTAGAAAAGAAATACAACGAGGATAAGAATTAACAATTTTAGTATACCATGGTCTAATGCTGATAAAACATGCTAAGAACTTTATCAAACGTTCCATCACCATAAATTGTGTTTTATTCTTTAATATATCTTTGTCTCCAGTGGCTAATATTTTTTCAGGATCTTCCACATCGGAGTCATACAAAATCAATGAAGAATATTCTCCTAGGATTACAATGTTTGGATTATTTGGATTGATTAAGTGATCAGAATTTTTATATATTCATAAGTTCCTTGCCATAGAAGATTCCTTTAGTAAATTCGTTAATACGTGATTTTTCCATTCTGATAAAATTGTTTCAACAACAGTTTTGGTTTTTGTTTCAGTTGCCTTTATTGTTTACTTTATTTTGCTTAAAGCATCATTTACTTTTTGTCGATAAGAGTCATGACAATGTGCCAGAATCTCTCCTTGAATAGTTTTGCCTTGCCATAGCTTTTTTTGTTTTTATTAAGGCTTTAGATATTATAGAAAGATATTTTTGACATCCATGCTATCACTTCATTACAACTTTCTCTAATCTTAAGGTATTCAAACTCCATAGATGTAAGCACAAAATTTCCTTTCTGACTGTGTGATATTTACATTTTCAATTCCGGTCCACTTTTATTTGAAGCTATGTCCGCCTCAAGTCGATGATTTCGAGGGAAGTCCTCTTTCTTCTCCATTTGCACAGCTTCTCGGTGCACACAAGGCTCTCTGTGGTGTGGCTGGAAACGAACTCGTTAAATTTTCGATAATCCAGCACCGGCCGAACTTTCCCTTTGGTCACCTGAACCACCGACATTAGCGGTAGGACCGCCTTGAGTGTTCTCTCGAATATAATCAGTCACCGATTCTTTTTCCACTCTGAAAGCTTCTGGCTCACGTCTTCCGCATGCTGCTGGACCGATGCATATGCGGCCGCTTCCCCGAATTACCCTGGTGGTGCTTCATCGCTCTTCCATTTCTATGCTGCTGTCAATGAGCGGCCATCGAACTCAGCCGAGAAATCGGCATAGTCGATCTTTGTACGCGCCGGTTGATTTGCTTTACTCACCGCCACCTGGTGCTTCATCAGTCCGAACGTAGGGGCACTTCCTCTGCCGGGTACTACAAGCCCTCGAGTTGGCTGATTAGGTCCATACCGAAGAGGATCCCACCCGACGACTTCCGGCACCACTAAAACGTGGTATTCGATCCGCTTGCCACCTCATTTGATCGGCAATGTCGTTCTAAACCGAACGCTGGCCGCCGAACCATCTGTCATTCGAAATGCTGCTTCAACTCGGACTAACTTCGCCAACGGGACTAATGCCCTCGCGACGACTGATGTCGAACATCCCATGTAGATCAACGCGCTCACGGTTCTCCCGCACACGTTCACCGGAACGAATGCAAGTCACACGTCATTTCAGCCGGACTCCCATTCCACGCAATAGTGGGAACAGATTATTGGTTTCCAACCGGCTCAGCTTTGCGCTGCGGGCACTTCCTTGCGATGTGGCCACCCTATCCGCAGTTGAAATACCTGTTTAGTGGCCGGCGGACGTCAGTTCTCGGTTCGATCAGTTGCCTTTTGAAGGCACCGCCTTCCTGTCGCGCATTCACGTGAAAATGCCAATTTCCCCCAAACCAGTAACACCTCGGTCCTCCTGAATCCGGTGATAAGGGCAGTTGAGGCAGATTTATCGTCCCACCTTGACGTGAACTCTAGCCAGTCGAACCAGTGTTTCGAGGTCTAGTACTTTCCCCATGGCCTCAGTCTCCACGCTTATCATTGCTGCCTCGGGTAGCCCATTTATGAATGCTTGGGCCATAAAGGCCTTTTGATCGCCCCCATCCCGGCAGATCACAACCACCGACCGCTTTAATTTGGTCATGAAAACGTCCACGCTTTTCCCGGGCACCAACCGACGGGATGCAAACTTCGTCCATGATAATCTCGGGCTCATGGAAAAGGCTTCTGTGATCGCGGCTAAGCTCTTTTCGAAATCTCGTTTATAAAATCAACTAACGCTTCATCATTTATTTGACGATAATTTTATTAAAATAAAAAATTGAATTGCCACTGAACTAATAAGACTGGAGAGTGGGTTTTTGTTGTATATCGTCTTAAATCAGTGTTGTGCTTTACACTGAAATGATCACCAGAAAGTATGTTTCTGTGAATCAAGAGTTGTGATTATTAATTTGTTTAGTATTCTAAAAAGATTGTAAATATTAAATAAATTCTACTTGTTGATACTATGAATTCTGAAGTGAAACCTGGAGATTTAACTGGCGACCACGTTGGTGTTCCAATAAAAGTTTTGAGGCTTTCTAAACTAGAACTGCCATCAAATTTTAAGGAAACCCTCGAGAAGAAAATGATGGAGTACAATAAAGTGGATTCTGAAGAAGGTCAAATATGCTCTACTTGTTTTAAATTTTACTACTTAAAGTTTTAAAGTAGTTTTACTGTTTAAAGTTTTATAATTATGAATTTTTATATTATTTTTAGTAAACGATTTTAACTTATTAAATTTAATGTATTTTAAAAATAAATGTTTATTAAAAAATTACGCAATGCCCTTTTATCCAATAAAATTATGAGAAATTAAAAGTTATTATTAAAAAATTTCCCATTCATTGTTTTTTTAGATTTGAATACAAAAACAAAAACTATATCAATCAAAGAAAGATGCTCTCTGAAAATTGTTGTGAAGAAGAAGTGTTATCAATAAATGTTTACATTCAAATTATGATATTGTTAATGTGACGACCACGTCTCATGTGACAACGAACATTATGGGCTGTTAAATATTCAATGGATCAGAATCGGATTTGGATTTCATTGATAATTTCGAACGCTATTCCGACATTATGGGTATAGCAGAAGAGAGGAAAATAGTGATGGTGACTGTGTTTATTACACCATCGGCAATAAAAAAATATTCATAGATGGACGGTAAAAATTACAAAGAAAAATTGAAGGCTGCATTTACTAAAGAAAAATCCATTCTGGATACAATGAAGGAGTTGGTAAACTTACGGTGGGGATCCTCCAACCTAAAAGAAACATACAAAAAAGCAGAGGAACTTGTGAATATACTAACAAAAGGAAAACTGTCTAAAAAAGAACTACTCAACCTTGCCTATATAAATATTTTTGACAGTTATGAAATCAAAAAAGAATTACAACTGAGAGGAACAACTGAAACCAAAGATATAAAAAGCGTAGTTACCAATATGTGCGAACTACGTAAAATGGAAAGTGAGGAAACAATGGCGGCATATACGATGGTAAATAAACAAGATAATTGGAACACCGTAACTAGACGCAAAGTTGTATACAACGAAAGAACCCCGCATAGACATTACGAACACAACAATAGGAACCAAGGAAATGATAGATTCAAACCGAAAAACAATTATTACAGAACCATAAAATGTTATGTATGTCAAGAAGAAGGCCACATAAGAAGAGATTGCCCAAATGTGAAGTGTACTCACTGCAACAGGAATGGCCATAATTCAATGTTATCTCAACAAGAATAGATTTAAGGAAAAAGAACAGTACAGTAAAAACAGCGATAGGAAGAAAAAAAATAATGCAGGATACCATAATAGACCTCAAAATCGTCAATACCCAGTTGCGGAAATTGATGAATGCAATGACGACTGCGAATACGAAGACACCAGAAGAAATCAAGGGAAGGTAACAAAAAGGGTCTTCCCAGATAAGAGACAAATGTATGAAAAGGATCAGGTAAACGAGGAGGCACGATCGCAAGGAGAGGTGATCAATGTGCTGATAAAAATAATTTTGATAGTGTGTGTGATTGTGCATGTGAATGTGTGTGTGATTGTATATGTAATTGTATGACTGGAAATAACCCCCCCCAAGTTTGTAAATTAGATTGTTGGAAAGAAGAATGTGAAGGAAACTGTTTTAGTAGTAAAATGGAAGAAAAAAGAAACAAAGCGAAGAATGAAGAAATTTTAAAAATAACAAAGCTTAACATTAAATATGACAAACTGGATGGTTGACCAAGTATATATTTTTACATTAAAGATAGAGAAGTACACTGATAGACACCGGTGCTAGAGTAAATGTGACTGAAGCAAATTTAATTAAAAACATACCAAATATTAGGATTAGAGAATTGCGAAGACGTTTAGCATGCGCAAATGATTCGGAATTAATAAATTATGGAACAGTACTCTTGAAAATTAGACGAAGTTATTAAAAATTTTGAAGAAAATGATATAATAGAAAAAATATAGTTCCCCGTGGAACTTACCATTGGTATGCGTCTGTGCATGGATTTTCGACAATTCAATAAAGTTACTCTCAGACCAGCATTCCCTATGCCAAATGTGGATGATATGTTGAATACATTGAATGGTGCAAAGTATTTCACAACAATTGACTTGGGAAACGCATATTATCAAGTTGAACTTGATGAAGAATCAAAGATTAAAACGGCATTCTCGACAAAGAATGGCCAATATTGTTTTAAAAGAATGCCTTTCGGAATAGCAACCGCTCCGGCCACCTTTCAAGAACTAATGGTAAAAATTCTTGGAGAATTGAACTAGAAGGAAGCAGTCGTATATCTAGACGATATCTTGATATTTTCTAAAGATAAGAAATAACATCTACAAAGAATAAAGAATGTGTTTCAAACAATCAAAGAATCAGGTTTGAGGATAAATCCAGAGATATGTCAATTTCTAGTAGAAAAGACCAAGTTTCTGGGCTACGTAATAAGTAAAGATGGTATAGAAACTGATAAAACAAAGATTGATGCGATTAACAAGTTTCAAAACCCATCATGTATTAAACATCTAAGGAGTTTCTTGGGTTTGACAACATATTACAGGAAATTCATAAAAGATTATGCAAGATATTCCAAAGTTTTAGAAGGTATGTGTGGAAAAACAAGGATAAGAAAATAATATGGATAAAAGAAGTATTGTCAGAAATAGAATTTATGATGAATAGTACCATTCAAGCCACGACAGGTATCTCACCAGCAGAAATAATATATGGAAGGAAATTAAGACATTGGTGGAAAAATAAAAAAAGGTAAAAGAAACCAAATAGGAAAAGAAGAAAAAGCTCCAGAAACGAGAAGAATTTTTAAGGTTGGAGACCAGGTATTGATAAAGAGAGAAAATGCATCAAAAGAAGACGACCGATATATTGGCCCTGCAATGATAATAAGACGGAGACATGAAATACGTTACGAATTGCAACTTGACAATGGTAAAATACTAATAAGAAATGTAGAATGGCTAAAGTCATTTAAATCAAGGGGGACGTGAGGGATAATTTGGAATGTAGTAAGTTTGTTGTTTGTATGCTGTTTAGATTTGTAACTCTCCTACTCAGATGGGATTGATATGTTTATTGATTGATTATTTGAATCTAATGAAATTAATTTAATGATAATAATTTTAAGTCTAATTAATTAAAGTTTGATAATTATGAATTTTAATAATATTTTTAGTAAACGATTTTAACTTATTAAATTTAATATATTTTAAAAATTAATGTTTATTAAAAAATTACTTAATGCTTTTTTATCCAATAAAATTATATGAAATTAAAAGTTAATATTAAAATATTTCCCATTCATTGTTTTTTTTAGATTTGAATACTTAAACAAAAACTATATCAATCAAAGAAATATGCTTACTGAGAATTGTTGTGAAGAATCTGTTTGTGTTGTCAATAAATATTTACATTCAAATTGTGATGTTATTAATAGTCTTTAACCACCTTTCAGCCAGTTACTCGATTCCACGGGTAGACCACTGTCGTTTTGGAAGCAAAGAAATCGCGGCACCATTGTTCAACCTCTTCTACTGAATCAAACTGCCGCCATTTGAGAAAATGTGCAAATGCACGAAAGAGGTGGTAGTCGCTGGGGGAAAATTTGGGGCTGTAGGTAGAGTATGGCAAAACTTCTATCACAGAGAATGACGTAGACTCTGTCCAGCTACTGAGTGTAGAGGTTAACAGTCACAGTACACCCTCCGGAATCAACTCGAACTGGATCAATCCCTCGAAATTCCACCATACACAGAACATAACTTTGCAATCGAATCGTCCTTCTTTAACCACGGGTTTGGCGGGCATACCATGGTAGAGCCACTGCTTCCCCTTGATGGGATTACGGAAAAATATCCAATTTTCATCTCTCATCACGATCCTACTGAAGAAGCGCATGTCATTTGGGTGAGCAAGCGATTGTTTGCAGAGATCAAGTCGTTGTTGTGACACCGTCTATTGACAAGGCCAAGCTAATGAAGATGACGTTGAATAGTGGGTTATGAAGGTCTAAGCTCTGCTGATAATCTCAGAGTGTTGGTGCAGAGCTGCTCCTCCAGAGCTTGAGGTAGAGTGTCATCATCAACAACAGATGATCGCCCAGAGCGAGGTTGGACTTTCAAATTGACGTTACAACTTGAGAAACGCTTGAATCACAATTGTGACAAACTACCACTGATCGCACCTTCGCCGTTTATTTCACATATTTTTCCTGAGTGCAAAGCTGCCTTTTTTTCCAGTAATGTCGCAAAAGGACTCGACTTCCGTATTTTTCGCTCTCCATAATCTGATAAGAATAAACAAACAAACGTTTAATGAATAAACCAATACTATACAAGGAAATTCATCATGCCATACCATAAATAATATAAAAATCAATAATTCTAAAATAGAATATTCATGTAAAATAACTGTCACAATGTAAGGCATAGAAAACTAGAAAACTTTTGAATGACCATAGAATTTATATATATGTATATATATATATATATATATATATATATATATTAGGGTGATGCATAAATTGCCGACCATTTTTAATTAAAGCTGTTTAATTTTTAAAGCAGTGGCGTACGATTGATTTTCAAAGTATTCACAATGAGTATCTGTGGTCTTTTGCCATCTTTATAGCAACAAATAGATGCCTTTGGGGAAAAAGTCTTCATATTTCAAATCAATGAAGTCATCTATGTATTTCTTGACTTCATCGCGGGTTTTGAAATTTGTCAGCGAGATAATGTTGGAGAGACCAAAATATATGAAAATCTTGAGTCAAGTCCAGTGAATAGGGTGGATGCGGTAGAACGTCCCATCCAAGCGCTAAAATCATATTTTTCGTCGCCGACGCAACATGTAGTCTAGGGTAATCATGCAGCAGTATGAACTTGCGTCCACTATGATCCACAGTATATTTCCTAAACTCACTGATTTTTTTCGTTCAGCTTAGATAGCTGATTACAATAGTGTTGTACGGTAACCGTTCGCGCGGGATCCAATAGCTCATAATAAAGAAGACCCTTCATATCCCACCACATACAGAAAAGTACCTTCTTGCCATGAATATTGCGATTTTGGGTGGATGTTGATAGAGTTACAGGGTCTACCCATTGCCTTTTTCGTTCTGGGTTATTATAATACACCCACTCTCGTCCCCAGTGACGATTCTCCGGTAAACGGAAAATTCTACGGAGAAAACAATTTTCTTCGGTGGCGAGTAAAGTGAGCCATGGTGATATTCATCCTATCGTCCTTGTTTCGGGGAAAGAACATGCGGGATCCATCTTGTTGCTTTCTGCACCTTTCCTAGAGCTTTCAGACGCCGTAGGCTGTCGACTAGTTAACATTGACACGCTTGGCCAGTTCACGGTTTTATTGTCCATCATCCTCTTCTAAGTGAACCAGAAGTTCTTCTTCCTTCATTTCTTTCGGTCTACCACTTCATGGCTGGTACTCTAGGATGAATTCGCCCTTCTTGGACTTGGTGTACCATTCTTGGATCGTTGTAAGGCCAACAGAACCTGTACCATATGCTTGGTAAATTTCGTCCTTCGCTTGCGACGCCTTTTTGCCAAGATTAAACATAAATAATATACAGTGGTGTATGGGATTTTTATTGGTATCCATTTCCACAATAATAAAAACAAATAAACACGTGGATTTTGTAGACAATTAAAGAAGTATATACCTTTTTTTATGAAAAGTCGGAAACTTATGCATCGACCTAATATATATATATACAGTGCCGTAACTACAGGGGGGCAAAAGGGGGCAATGCCCCCCCGCAAATTTTTCCATATATGACATCCTTTGTTTTCGTCATGAGCTTGAACAAACAAAGCGCATATATATAAAATACCTATTCTCTTTCGATTAATCAAAATGTCATTGGTTGCTAAACTCATTTCATTTTTTGTGCCTACAATTATTTGTGCTTACAATTATTTTAGTTAATTGTATTTATGAATACATTTTTAGATTGTGTTTCTATTAATACATGGTAGTGATTATGAATGCTTCAATGACAAATGTCTCTCAATATAAGTGAAGA
>MQRK01176380.1:4083-19282 GCA_001938485.1 Girardia tigrina
CAGTGAAAATTTGAAGTTTCTATGTGGTCTAAATGCTGAGATATAGGCAAAAGTAAATGGCCCATTCTTGACAAGATGAAATACAGTGAAGGTATATGATAAAAAGTGCTTAAAAACAATGATTTTTAGTTTTTTCAACTATTTATGTACCATTGTCCTCTTTCAAACTAAAAAAAATATTGATTGTTTTTCTCACAATTTAGAGAAAAATTGACTTTTCAAGTCTGATAAAAAATTGTAGGAATAAATCTACAAAAAATATTCCCAAGAATAAAAAATAGTTTTTTTTTGTAAAAACCATGACACGACTCAGCAGCTGTGTGGATTTACATAGTTCCGAATTGGTACCTTCGCCTTTTCTTTCTTTAGAATTAAATAACAGTCAGCACTCAAATTCTTAACATGTCGTATACCAAAAAAAATCCATCACTAACCATTACTAACCATCGCACTTGCGGCTAAAATTAACAACTAAATAGGCTTATTTGTACTTCATAAATATATTTATATTAAAGATTAGTCCAATTTAGAAAATGTCAGGAAATCGCAAAAATTTCACTGCATAATAAGGTTAAAAACTAAATTTTTGAATATTGCAATGGAGTCCAATGAAGCCGTTTGGTAGACCGAAGGTTAACAATCTATTTTTATGAAATTTTTTACAAAACTAAAAATAATTTGGTAAAATACATCATAAACAAAATTATGTATATTATTGTATTATAATTTTTGCAATAATTTTTACAATTATTCTGACAAAAAATATAAACGTTTTTTTTTAATTTATTAGTAATTTAGTTTTAATTTTAATATTAATTTTTATAATATAAAAAAATAAAAATCAAGGAAAATATTTAGAAGGAAATCAAAAAATAATAAACATAATAGAGTGTGTAAAAATTATTCTAAAACTTTTTGTGATAGCAAAAGTAAAGAATTAAAAATATTAAAATAATATTTTATTATTTAATAATTTATTTTTAAGTAAATATTTTAGAAATTAAAAAGAATAATAATCGAATAGAAAATGATAATTTATTCTTTTCTTCAATTATTTCTAAAAAATCAATAAAATAATTTGTAATCATGTTTTACTTTTTTATAATTATTTTTTTAGAAAATATTTGAGATAACAATCAAATGTAAAGAAGTTTATTTCGTTAAAAATCTATAATAAATATAAAAAAATATTAAAATTATAAAAAAACTTAAAACTAAATATTAAAAGGAATTTTCATTATTCAAAAATTTATTTTTTAGAAAACCTTTTAGAAAATTAAAAAAAATATTATTTAATAAGAATTCGAATAAAGTATATTAATTATTTTTTCAATAATATAGAAATGTATTAAAATATATTCCAATAAATTTTATATATAAAAACATGTATGTTTATCTGTATACTATACGTTTGGAGATCGTACCACCAAATGGAACCAAACTTTCTACACATCTTCATACCTGATGGAAGGTCGATGTCAACTTTTTCTGAGAAAATATCATATTTGTCTTTGATACAGACCCTTCCTATGACCAAGAAATATGATTGCAGTAATTCAGAATATCAAAGTATGTGTGCAACGCATAGATCCAATGGCTGTCGGAGCTGCCATTTACTATTATTAGCACGTCCGATCTACTTTAAAAGTTCTAGTATGAGTTAATTTACTGATACTTAAATACATATTATCATATTAGTTAAATACATACTATCCGATGTTACAAGCGCACAGTGAGTACCTCTTCTTGTTGTCTAAATCAGTACTGTCCAACTTCGGTGAAAGGCATTGAAAAAATCTTTATTCCACGTGCCGTATACCAAAAAAATAGTGTTTATTTTTTAAGGTCAAAATTTTGAATAATCTTTTCAAATGATCGATGGTTTACTATTTTACTTGAAATTACAAATGTTTTACTCAATATATATACCTGAATAAAAAAACATTTTTTCAATCCATCGAGATTTACACCAAGTAATGAGCATCGATTTATTCTTCTCAGATAGAAATTGTTTGAGAATAATTGATCTTTTTGGGAGATTGAGAAATAGCTACACACTTGAGACACAATGTTTTAACAAGAGCCAAATTGAGATTGTTGCTGGAACAATGCAATTAAATGACTTTAGAATTATTATCCCTAATATTTTTTGATCACCTAACACATATCTTTTCATAACACTGGCACCATCATAACCTTGTTCATGTACATAGCTCATATCAATATAAACTTTATTGGTTCCATTGTTATAGTGTGAATTATTCTCTCGGTCGATTGAATTTTACGTTCTTATGAATTCAATTATTGATGACTAACTCAACAGAGTGTATTAACAAAATTCACTGAACATTGAAGAATTGAAATTGTTTTTTTTGTGAGTAAATGCCACATTCATTATATGATGAGATAGAAAAAACATGTGAACACATAATATCTCGCTTACACGGTGTAATTGAAGAAAAAGGAGGAGTTTTTGAACATTTATAAGTTTAATACAATATCATGTTATCTGAGAATAAATTTCCTTTTTTCGACCTGTCTATCTTATTTTTTTAATAAGCTACTAACATTTAAAATCCTGCTTGACTTTGTAAACATCCTCTATCTACATGTTGTTGTAAAAAGTGTCAGGTCTTTAAAAATATTGCTCCTTGTCAGATCATATACTTCTTAAAAGTAAAAAGTATTTTAAAAAGGTGGACATATGTAGAAGTAAATAAAATATAGTTATTATTTTAACTTACTTAATAAACAGTTCATAAAATTTCACAATGTGAGATCTGAAAGATACAAACATAGGGTGAAAAATATAATATATTTGTCTAAAATGTGTGTTTGTTTGTTTATCGGTCACGCGGCGATCGAAATTTGAAATTGCGGAGAAATCGGAGTGAATCCACGTAAGGATGTGGTCAAGCTGGATAGATTGCATCGGGACGCTTCTGTCTGTGCAGCGCCTTCGACAATAGGTGCCGGGAGCCGACTTAATTGACCGACTGTTAAATCAACACAGAATTCGAAATAATAAATTATAATAATTACGATTTAAAAATTAAAACAGAAACTTTCAAACACAAAAATTCAGCTTAGCCGTCCTATTTGAGCGGTATTTTTCTAGCATGACAAGAATTATGTACTTGTACGGTGATATATGAAGATCATCAATTCTAAAATGAGATTTTTTTATAAAATAAACATTAACAAAGTAGTGACTTGAAAGCATATTACGCATATAACACGAATGTTTGCAGTATTTCTTTTGAATTTATACTGAAATGTACTAAAAGATGCATAAATAAAAATACAAGTGTTATAAAAATACATAGATTTTTTTCAGTTTGCTATTTGGAAAATTTTTTAAAAATTATGACCAAAAATTTCAAAATTTTAGTCATTAAATATTTAACTTTATTTCATGACATTGGATGCTTTCACCAGTGACAATTGATAATAATGCATACAACATCACACATACACATATTCTTATATGTTCATGCATATGTTATGTCGAATTTGTGTAATTGTCTTCACGATCTCGGCAATTTTTTTTAAATAATTCAATTATGAAATTGATATTAACATTTACTATGAAAAATTATGTATTTAATACGAAAAAATATCAATTTAATATGAAAAATATCAATTTAATATGAAAAAATGCTTTTAAAATGCATACGTTGGCAATTCAGCTTGCTACCTAGGAAGAAGTTTAAATAACTGAATAGCAATTTTAGATTGGGAGTCTATTTTGCACAATAAATTGATATTTTTCATATTAAATACATATTTTTTCATAATAAGTACAGAATTTTTCCTATTAAATAGATTTTTTAATATTAAATTGATATTTTTTTCATAATAAATTGATATTTTTTCTTATTAAATGCATAATTTTTCATTTTGAATTAAGAAATGTTCACAATAAAATGAAAATTTTTCAATAAAATGAAAAAAAATTCGGCAAAAAATAACTAGTTCACGAATTCGGCATAACACATACATTTTTTCACAAATATTTATACTAATTTTATAAATTCATCTATTGAAATATTTTACATTAAAATCTCGCGACCCCAAATTATTTATAATTATAATTTACGTTCTTCATTTAACAATTTCAGTAGCCCTAAACTAGATAAATAATGTTACAGAATTCACAAATTAAATTGGGATTTTTTTCATTTTAAATTCAAAATGTTTTCTGATTAAAAATATAAAAATATTTTCAAAATCTAAATCTAAAATTCCAAATAATAAAACTATAAAGAAAACATTATAACTGTTTTATATATATATATTTATAGTTTGTTGAATTATTTAGACAAATAATAATTATGTTGTAATAATTTAGGTAAAGAGTTATTTTAGTAGTTTTTTTTAAAATATTATGCTTCCAAAAACGTCTTGAAGGTCGAAGTCAAGCTGGATTATAATTAAAAATAATTATATAATAGTTTATTTCATAAATCGTTATAGTCATTTAATTGCCAAATTTATTTACGAACATTTTCTACTTGAATCATAAACAATATCTAGTTTATATTTATTTTATCAAGTATTCGGTTCGTCAACGATAAACAAATCTCAACGTAAACCGACAGGAGTTATCGAATCGCACTTCGCAGCACTTATTAATCGATTATATAACAACAAAACACAAACTTGGGAGAATGTTATCTTAACAAACAAACGAACGAAAGAGCCCTAATTATTCTATTTATACGAGTTTCATTTGCCCGCAATTAGCCTCATTTTTCGATAATCCCGACGGTATTTTAAGGTTGTTTTTCAGGGAGTCATTTGTCAGCGGTTTACTCCAAGATCATTAGGGGAGTTTTCAGTGAATAAAATTTATTTCTAACAATGAATTAGTTTTATCCTATAAGAAGATTAAATGAATTTCTCGAAAAAAAAATAATAAATTACTCAAATTTATTTTTTTCATTTATTTTTAGTAAATAAATATTCGAACTATAAATGTAATTGATTGATACAGAAATGGGAATGAAAATTTACGGTCGTTTAAAGAAACCTTCAGCTACAGTTGAACCCCTTCATCCTTCCATTCCTGATTATCTGATCTTGATCATGAAACACGTAATTCTGATGTTTAGTTATTATTTTGCAAAATAATTCTTGGTGAAGAAGAAATTTTAATTTTTTTTTAATTATTTCTTTCTTTTTTGTTTGAGTTTACTGCTCAATTCACGTTTTTTATATTTTTAGAGATTAAATTATATTTTCTCATTTCTATTAATTCCTTAATAATATGGAATTTTTTAATATATTATTTAACCCTATTTCCATTCTTTTTATTAGTTTCCTTTAATATATATATATATATATATATATAGTGAACTCCGCATATGTCGAAGTGCCACTTGCAAAAAACATTTTGATATATCCATAGCATCACCTTACATTACCTAAGACGCAGCATTGTGATAATGATAAAAGGATGTTGTGTGCCACCACATTCTCGTTTTTTTAATTATTTATTTCAACAAGAAATGTTGTTTATTTTTAAAGGTTATTTTATAAAGAAAAGGCTTTAGAGTTTTTTATAATATAAAGTAAAATAAAGCCTTTGATTTTGCTAAGAGAAATTTTTAGGTACCAATTTGTAATTTTTACCGGTCAAATAATTGTACAAAGTGTGAATTTTACTATTATTAGTTGTTTGTTTGAATATTAATTATCTATTGAACTTGGCTTTGTTAATTGTTTAAATTAAGTATTTTTATCATTAAATAAACAATTTGTCTTAATTATTGTAAAAATAGTTGATCCAAAGAAACAAATGAATCAACTATTTTTACTTACAAAAAAAACAAACAATATTTAATCAACCTAATCCAACGGATACGTCTTGGATTAAATTAATTACCAACGACCAAAAAAATAAATAGAAATCAGTTAATAAAAATATATAATAACCTCTGTGAGGAAAAACCTTATAAAAAACTAATAATACAGAGACTCGGTAATTAATTATACTATTTATTCAATTATTTTTATTGATTTTTTATTTAATTTATCAAAGGCCACTCTATAACATCAACGAAATAAATATTTTACCCGCTGCCAAATTTTATATTTAAAAGCCTATTTACAGTTCCCACTTAGACAAATCAAGATCATGTACAACCCCGAAAGAAGGATAACATCATCCTTACACAAGACACACGGGAGTAGGGTATCACAATTATCTCTCTAAGAAATCAAGTTTTATTACAAACCGAATAATTCCGTATTTATCAATGACCGAATTTTCATCACAACTTTTCGGTTGCAACAATCAACAACAAAACTGTTAAGAGAACTCACACATTTGACAGAACATTTATTATATTCACATTTCTTATCATCTTTTGATGATCATTGCTTTCACTTAGATCCATCAATCAATTTTCAATATCTCCCTTTATAATCTGAACTATACTTTAGAAGATTATTTTATTTAAAAATATTTAATTTAAATTTTATTGGCTGAAATAAAATATTTTTATAGTCATTTTTAAACATTAATTTGATTTTAATTATTTAAAAATTTACAAAAATAAAATCAATAAAATTATTTAAAAGTTGCAATAATAAAAATTCTATGAAACTCATCCTTTTCTCATTCTATTACCGTTTGCCAACGAAGTCCTACATCGAAACACTGTTGTAAAGGTACACCTCCTATCATTTGAGGTCTTAGTTGTTCTACCACTACAAATTTTATATTTTTTTAGTCTGTCCTACCCTACATATAACTTCTAACTCTGCCACGGCATTCATCTGTGCACAGTTTGCTGCTGTCAATCTTTGATTAGTGCTGTTTATCGTTTCTGTCTTGAAATGTCTTGCTAATTCTGCTGTTATCACATTCATAGCAGCTCCTGTATCAAGCAAACATTCGATTTTTTCTTCTTCTATAATTACTGTTATCCTGAGACGTCGCTGAAGTCTGTCATAAGAAATTTTATCCTGTTTATCTTCCAATGACATAATCATCATTGCATCACCTGTTTGTGTCTCTATTGATGAACTCTTCATCCATCGTAATGTTTTCTCTGTTAGTTGAAGGTTTTCGTAAATACTTTCCTCTCTAAATTTACTCTTCGTCGATCCTTTTTCGTCTTTTTCATTTTCATCCTCTGTGTCTGCCTCTCGATTTACTGCTTCTTGTTTCTTTTCTTTCATAATGCCATTATTTAAATTTTTTATTAGTTTTTTATTTAGTTTTATATTTTTATTATTTTAAGATTCACAAAACTTACTCCATCGCCAAAATCGGTTCCTCGTTGACTTGGCTCTCTTCGTTTTTTTCCAAGCAATCTTTGTCTTCTTTTTCCAGTGCAGCCTGTTCTCTTCCTCTCGCTATGCCTCGGTTGTAGTCATTCGAATACTGATTTGATCTTCCGTCCGTTTTTGGTTGCCTGTCATTTCGGGGAAATTGTTTTTGTCCCCATGTTCTTCCATAAGATTTTTCATGATTATTATACCTGGAGACGTTATTTCGAATTTTTGTATAACATTCCTCCGCTCTATGGCCTGGTCTTTGACATCTTTTGCATTGTAGATGACATTCGTACCTGATGTGGCCTTTTTGACCGCATCCGAAACATGTCACTTCGCACTTCTTCTGGCATTGTGCTCTCACGTTGCCTACTTCATTACAATTCCAGCAGGTTTTCTGTTCTCTATTCCGTCCATTTCTCATCGGAACTCTACTGTTTACTAGCTTGTTACGCTGTACAGCACTGATATAAGATGGTCTTATAGCATTGACCTGTTTTATTTCTGACTTGACTTCATCAATCTTTTTAATAATTTTCTTTATCTCTTCTTTTTCTTGGATATCCCTCATTTTTATTTCTTTCTTTGTTTCGTTATCGTGATTACTATTTAATAACAAGCATTTTTCCACTTTTTCCACTGTCCATTGAAATGATACTATCGCTTCAGCCATCTTCCTTGCTTTAGCAAAAAATTCTGCTGTCGTCTCCGTTGTTCTTTGAAATTCTATGGCTTCTCTTAGAACATCCATTTGGGATCTATTTTTGAAACGCTTCTCGTAACCTGTACTCAAAACCTCTTTCTGAAGATATCGTGTTTTCGATTACCGGGATTAACTCCCGCGAAAGCAAAGTCACCACAGATGTCTCTTTTAAATTATCAGATACTCCTGCTGCTTTAAAATATCTATTACAACTCTTAATAAATACTTCGACATCGTTACCCCTTTTAAAATACTCCGGAATCAATCTGGAGATTAATTGGTCCGAGTTTGTGGCAAAGGCCGCCATATTAGAGGTTCTAGGGACATCTTTGGAATTATTACTAATAGTTATTTCTGACATCAAAACTTTTATTATATCACACCAACAAAAATGTTTAAATCTAATATTTAAAGAAACTTATTATTTTTTTAGAAACAATTTGTTTTATAAATCTTAAACCGATATAAATAAAAATACTTATAAATATTCATATTTGATTTTTTCATTACTTTTATAAATCAATTTTAAATTACGATAACATTTTAAAATATTTAATCGTTTCATTTAATTTTATTAATTTTGTTTAAAATCGTTCCACATAAAAATTATACATTTTAATTTTTATATTATATTAAGAATTCTCAAAAAAATTTTATTATTAGTAATTTAATTGATCTTCTTAATTTTAGTAATTTTATTTTTTCAAACGTTACATATTTAATTATATAAAAATTTTAATTTTTACATATTTAATATAACCTTCTTTCAAAAGTTCTCATAGCATTTTTAATTCCTAACACACTTCATTAACTCATCTAGAAGACATTGTTATCGAATTGTATAGGTAAATAAGAAGTCGACTGTGCAAGATATTAAAAGTGAATGGAAATCTATGCAACCGTTTAATGTCCTAGAATAAATGTTATTGTTTTAAAAACTTTGTCGTTTTTAACTATGCATGAAATTTAATTTTTCAATATTTTTTTAGCACAAATGCAATTTAATTAGTTACACATTTTTATTTACTTTTTCTAAACCTTAAAATTTACAATAACACATAAAAATTTTAATATTTGTACATATCATTACAATATAAACTAAAGTGTATGTGTGTTAAAAAATTTGTCGCTCAGTATATATGAAGGACTTTGCATAACATAGATTAACAATACGTTGAGTACCATTTAAGTCGATAGTGGTCGTGCTGTTGTCGGTGTTGAGTTGTATCACACGATGTGGCACAGTGTCCCTCGTTTGAAAGGCTGTGGGATGTTCGCTGACATACCATACGAACTTGGCTGTGGTGAGATCTTTTGGGACATAAACCTTGTAGCTATAGTGTCTAGGTGGCGATGTGCCCAAGGTTTCGAAGTGTTGACGAGTCAGTTTAAAGTGTTCTTCACTGTAGGGCAGTCGTTAAAAATAGCTCGTTGACAAGAGAAGTGTTGGAAAGGAATAATATTTGAGCAGGTGATGTTGCATTGCGGTTGCTAGGGATGTTTCTCCATCCAAGGAAGATTAACAGCAGTTGTTTTGTCCAGTCTTTGTTGACGGTCATTATCCTCAGCGAGTTTTTCAATGTTCGTTAAAATATTTCGATGAGACCGTTCGACTGCGGGTGGAATGCCATCATATTGAGTCTTTGGGTTCCAAACCTACGAATCTTAATACGTGATGATACATTTGGGAACGCCAAATCTTGCAATCCAATGGGTGACAAAGATTTCTACGATTGTCTCAGCAGTAATGTTCATCAACGGGAACGCTTCCATCCAGTGGGTGTTCCGATCGATAATTGTGAGGATGAACGAGTATCCATTACAGTTTGGTAGGGGTCCAAAGATGTCCATATGGATGGTGTTGATCTGGCTGTCTGTCGGAAAACTGAGGATCGGTAGATGTGTGTGCCTGACAACCTTGTTCGATTGGCATTGGAAACAGGACTTGCAATACAATTTGACATCTCATCTCCTGTAGGGCCAGATGAATCAACTGGTGATCTCTTGAGGTGACTAATCGATATATGTAAAGGATTGATTAGACGGTGTATTCGTCTGACATTGATCTGAGCTCGGCGTCACCTTCAGTTATCGAGTTGTAAAAGAAGTTGTCACTGGTAGTTGAGAGAAGCTTCATAAATTTTTGGACTTCAGCTTTTATCTTGGCTTTGAATGCTGGGGCTTGATTTGTGGTCTTAGAGAAGTGATTGTATGTAATTCTGTTGTTACGGAAGTAAAGTGGTAGAGTGGAGTGAAGGAAGAGTTTGTAGGTAATGAATTTTTGGCTTGAATTAAGCTCAGATTTTTAGACTCTCCTGAGCTTTAGAGAGGAAATTTTGGAACATTTTCTGGTGGCTGAGGGGCGAATTTTATGGGAGCAAGAAGATATTTCTTTCATATTGTCAAAGATGGTTTTAATTTCGGCGTTGTCTGGACCGGTGATAAGGAACTTTTTGTCTCGGAAAGAGGGTTAAAGGTGAGTTAACCTTACAATATATCGAAAATCCACAAAAATTGAGCTTTATGGACTTTTTGAACCGTAAAGCAATAATAACGGTTACTTGTTAATTGTAAGTAACTTACTTGTCAGCAAAAAAATCGGAAATAACCTCAAAAATAAATAAATACTACTAAAGTGGTTAAATCATCTGAAGGGAGAGTTTTTAAGAACAGATATATGTTTTTCGATGTTTTATTTTTTTTGTCCAACTTCTTTACAGTTCCAGCATATAATGTGGTTTCTCACTGATGTTAGTTTTTCAAACGTTTTTACTTTCTTGATAGTAGTTCCTTTTCTTACCGCATCTCTGTACGTTGGCTTTACTGTGTTTATTGGTAGTTCCGATCTTCGTATTTCATCCACTTTCTTTATGATGTTTTTCACATCCATTGTCTCTTTTACTTCTCTAAATTTCATTTCCTTCTTCACATCATTGTCTTTCGACCCGTGAATCAAAAGGCATATTTCAATTTCTTCTTTCGTCCATTTGTGTTTAACCAGCTTTGCATCTAACTTCTTTGCTATTGCAAAATATTCCTTAGTTGATTCTTCCGACCTTTTGAAGTTTAAAGCTTCTTCTACATCTTCCATAATTATACTCTTCTTTTGAAAGGCTTCTCAAAGGCAAGCTTCATAGCTTATGACTTCAGCTGATACCCCTTCAATTTGAACCACAAAAATATACAGTTTTGTTTTTACAATTTTACGTTGCAGAAATAGATCGTAACGAAGAATGTTTCGGAACATAACAACACTTATATGTCTTTTTCTTAGATCTCTTCCTTTCTTAATAATCTTGAATGCGTCTCTAAAATCGTTCATTTAAAACTGCTCTCAATCAATTTTGTTTGCTCTTTTGTCCAACCAAATAGTTCATTAAAATACCAAATCTCCATTTTGAATGAAAAAAAATTATCAGTTTAAAAATAAAAATGAAAAGAAAGTTTCAATTAAATAATCTCAATTTAAAATTAAAAATTATCAATTTATAAAAAACAAATTCTTAATTAAAAATCAAAAGAAAATTTCAATTTAAAATCAAGTTAGTAAATCAAAAAAATATAATATCCATTCTTTATGTGGACGGAACTCTACTTGATCAAAATCATTTTTTTTAATATACATTTTACAATGGATGAGATGTGTATGTGTAAGTGTTTTCACGAATATTTTTTCTCATGTGAAGGTGATAGTCGAGTTTTCGAATCATATCTAGGAAAAGATTTTTTTTCAATTTTTTCATTTTTTATTGTTTTTTGTTTTTTATTGCTTTCATTTATAAAAATTTTAATTAAACAAAATATTTTCAAAAAAATTTTAAAAATTCTGTTCGACAAGTAGATTTTGTCTGCATAATGCATGAATATAAGAATTTTTTTCATTTACTAGTTACACTTTAAATCTCTTTACTGGACTTAAATTTTTTTGAGTAATATAAACTACTTATCATTTATAAGCATATCTTTTTATATTAATATTGTTCATGATCTCCAATTTGGCATTTTTGTTCCAATTCTGAGACCTTAAAAAAGTTTTTTTGATGAAATTTGTACAATATTATTTATTAACAAATGAAATAAGTAAATGTTCAAAGTTTGGAGAAAATTGATTGAGTAAAAATCCTTACACCATTAATTAACGAGTTTAAAACTTTAACGACTATCCAATTTAATTTAACGACTATCAAATTTAAATTAAAGATTTTACAATTCAAATTAACCATTCAATAAATTAAGCGTTTAAATACTATTCAAATACTATTCATATCCTTAGGATGGAAAAAAAGCAATTTGCAAATGAAACCAGAGAAAATATAATTAGAAAATATACAATTGGAAAAGGACCTCAAAAAATCTCTGAAGAACTTGATTTAAATGAAAATTTCGTCGCTTCTGTCATAAGGCTATATGAATAAACTGGGCGAATATGTAAAAAAATACACGACCAGGTCGGGAGAAGAAAGTCACTGAAGCTGCGCAGCAAGTGATGATTGATGCTATAAGTAAAGATGTTAGTGTGCCATTGCATGTTTTACAAAAGAAGATATATGAAGATTTGCATATAACAGCAAGTCTTACAACAATAAATAGCTCCTTAAAGGACATGAACTACTCTCTTAAGAGAGTTGCTTTTGTTCCAGAAAGAAGAAACGCACTTGATGTAATAAACACTCGAGAATCATATTGCAGTGACTACTTGCTTCAGGACGAAGAAAAGCTAATATTTGTTGATGAGTTTGGAGTAAGCTGCAGCATAAGAGTTGCATACGGAAGAAGTCTTGTAGGCACCCCAGCAAGAAAACCAATCCGTTCTATAAGATCAAAAAATATTTCTGTCTGTGCAGCTGTTATGAAGTCTTGTGTAAAATATGTTAAAATCAGGGAGACTGCATACAACTCGGGTTCTTTCCTTGAGTTTTTAAGTGGATTGATAAGCAGTTTGCGTGATGGTGGAGTAATTTCAGGAACAGTTATAATGGATAATGTCACTATACATAAAAATACTGTTCAGAGGAGTTTTTTTATGTCAAATGGCTTCGACCTAGTGTTTCTTCCTGTATATACACCTCAATTAAATCTTATTGAGGAGTTGTTTAGCAAATGGAAACATTGCATTGCGCGCCTTAATCCAAGAACACTTGATGATCTTTATAACAATATAAATGAGGCGGCTGGTTTGATAACACCCGAAGATTGTAACAGTTTTTATCATCACGTAAGAGAGTTTGCATTGAAAGGAATAAGAAGTGAAGAATTTTAATAGTGTTCTTTTCGTGCTTTTAATTTATCATATTATGTTTGTATAAATCATATTTGTTTGCGTATCTAAAATCGTTAATTTAAATTTGATAGTCGTTAAATTAAATTGCATATTCGTTATTTAAAGTTTTAAACTCGTTAATTAATGGTGTAAACCCTATAATACAGTGACACGCAACCCCCTACCCGAGGGTAATGCAATTTCCCGCAGCCATATGTTCAATTACCCAATCGTTAGCATTTTTTTGAATATTTATTTTTATAAGAGTGCATTGAAAATCCAAAATACTAATTATCAATAAATTCCAAAAAAAATTCCATGATGTTGTTTTTCTCAGAACCATTCGAAATTTGAATTCACCGTTATTGCTTGCCGTTGCCATAGTTTTTCTCTGTTGCTTATTTTACAATTCTACGGATTTAATTTACATGTTATTTTATGTGTTGCGTAATTTACTAATAGGTATATTTAATTCGAGTGAACACTTTAAAAAAAACCAATGGACGGTAATTTATAATTATTCTAATATAAAATTATTAGAAATTTATTTGGTAAGATTGTAAACAAAATTTTATGAAATATGAAATTAAATTATATAAGTTTTTTAATTTTTAGAACAATCCTAAAATAATAATTAATATTTGGAATACGCATTCTCTGTACAAAAACAAGTGTATAAAAAACTTAGAAATATGAGTTAATTTTTTACCCAGTTACCCAGTAGAAATTGAAAAATATTATAATTTACCGATCTTGAAAAAGGTTGCCTATCACTGCTATAATATATATTTATATATAGAAATCAAGCTAATTTAAAATATGGAAAAAAATTGTCAAATTAAAAGTGAAAAAAAATTTAAAAAAAACAAAACACCGTTGTTTTAATATTCACTTTATCCAATTGATTTCAATTCAAAAAATAATGGTCGATTATGATATTGAAACGATTTTAAATAATTTTGGGAAATTAGCCGACAATGAAGAAGTTATCCAACAAAGTGAGTCGAAAATTGATTGTTATTATGGACGATGATCGAGTGCTACAGTCGACGATTTGGCAATCATTCACAAAATCAAACCGACAGAATTCGTCGATTTATTAATGAAATATTTAAACACGGAGAAAATCTCCGATGAATCGATATCGTTAGATCTCCTGGATCGATTCGAGAAACACCTCGAGTCGTCGAAAATCGAAAAACAGTCGAAATCGCGTTTAATTGCCGACACGAGTTTTCTGGGTCAATATTTGACCGATAGTAACGATTTGTCGATTATCGATCAGCAATCGATGGAGGTTGATGATGATAATGTGATCGATGAGATTGGAGCAATGACTAGCGAATGGCCGATCGATATTTGCCTAGGACAATCGGTGAATATCGGCGACTATCTCGTCATGTATCAGCGCAATCGAGACGTTTCCGATGGTAAATCATTATTGATAACGACTGATTAGTTCAGTATTGCCCTCAATCCATTCCGCGATTAAATACTTTGTCCCAACGATCATTTTAACTTCTCTCTGCTCGCGTGGCGCCTGACAGACCACACACATTTGCAGACTTTTTATTACGAACAGACTTAATAATTCTTGTATTTGAAATTAAACTATTCACTGCCAGTTTCAGATATATATTCTTCTATTTTGTCTTCATCCGCACTTTCACTGGCATTTGACAATTCGGAATGCGATGAATCGATTATTTACCATAAATATTCTGCGACTTTATCCATAGGAATTAGCAATCTTTGGATACTCTTAAGTTTTCCTTAGAATATTTTTGTAAGATCTATTAAAAAATGAACCAATAATTAAAAAATTTACTATTAATTAATTAATTTGTGATTATTAATTAATTAATTTGTGATTATTTATTAATTAATTTGTGATTATTTATTAATTAATTTGTGAATATTTATGAATTAATTTGTGATTATTTATTAATTAA
>MQRK01176408.1:9730-21527 GCA_001938485.1 Girardia tigrina
TTTTTCCAACTTGTCGTTCGTGCGACTGATCAAGGCGAGATTGTGATTCTCCCGAGCCAATATCTCGGCGAATCCCTTCCGGATTCCGTCAGTCGCTCCGGTAATTACAATCCATCGACCGAATTGTTTTATCGAATTTCGTTTGGAAAAACCAATCGGATAAATGATGTTCCGAATGATTAAATACAGAAACGATAATGAGTAATACGCGACGATGAGAAAACACAATCTCGGTACTGTGACGAAGAGGAAATCATCGAGTGAACAAAACGACATTTGAACTCAAATTATCAACTTGTTTGAAAGAAATTTTTTATTTTTCAATACAAGGAATTTAACATTTGTAATTTAAAATTTGTACATTTAATTGTTATTATTCAAACACCAGCATTTTTTTTCAATTATAAATTTTTATTGAAAATTTTTTTTAATGCGCATCTGAATTTTTCAGTTTTAAAAATTTCAGGGGTCGCAAATCCAATTAAGAAAGTTTTTTTTTTTAAATTAAAGTCAAAAAAATTAAATTAAATATCACTTTAAAAACTCTTAATTGGTTTGTACTGCTGATGCGATTTAGTGAACACTACAACTATTATAATACAATATTAAAAGTTTATAAAACAATTTCTCGATATATTCTCAACAGAATCAAATCGTATTGTATCATTTTTCAGACAAAAAATATAAACGTTCGATGAAAAGACTCTTCTTTTGATACAGATATTCTATTTGTAACATACTATTTCTTGGCATATGGGCCAATGTAACTAATGTAACAAATATGAGAAGATCGTTCGCAGCAGGGTCGTATTAGTACACTCGCAATTCAAGTTTTAAACTTTTAAGAAATTTCATCATCTACCGTTAAAATGGTGTCATTTCTTGTGAGTTTTTCGCAACTAGAACAAAATATTAAAATTAAAGTGGTATATTTTTATGTTTAAGCAATATATTGAAAAGACGAATCTTTAGCATAAAAGAGTCTCTAATTTTCCTTCTGAAAGGCAGACAAAAAAGTGGTGTAAGATTATTTTCGAATAGCGTTGTGTAAATATTCCGTGGTTCAAAATTACATTCTGTACACGTACCGTAAACTAATGCAAACATTAGTGTCAACAAAAAGCCAATAACGATTAATAACTGTTTTGGGGAAATGACTCACATAATCAACTCACATAAATGACTTCACACAATGAAAAAAATTAATATATAACTTATTTCATTTCAAGAGACTTAGAACAGAATAAACAGGGTTGAATAATGGGTACGCATGTAGTACATTTTGTGGACAAGCATTTCTATATGTATCATATGGGGTCTTAAAGTAAGTTCCATGTAAAAATAACCGAGTAAAAAGAGCCAATGTAAAGTTGCAACAATAAAAACAGAACAAAATTCAAATAATGATAATTAAAATAAAATTTTACTAAATACAGTTAAAAAAAAAGAATACACCAAAATTAATTTTTAGATAGTTTATTAATTGCTTTAAACTTCATATTATTAGAAGAAATTTTAATCATAGATTACTAACAATTCATATTAAGTAAAATAAAATGTCTCATAATTCATCAAACTGCTCAATACGAGTTTTGATTCTTTGAGTTTCATCTTTGTAAAATTTCCTTTCAATGCTTACAGTTTGTCTTGAATTTTCAAGAGTAATGTCTGATTTACGAGTACTATGCTCTTTTTTCAAGCACTCAATTAATCAGCATGACACACAACAACAGAAGTTGCAAAGGCTCTCTGCCATCCTTCTTAATTATTATTTTTCCTGGGCAAGTTTTTCATTTGCATTGTATGCATTCCAAATCTTCATGGAAATATAAGCAAACACCGATTGTCAGCTCACTGTCTTTCTATCCACGTGTCTTCAAATAATTTAAAAAAAGTTGTAGCAGGATGCCTGCTCTATCCATGTACAACTTGAGAAAGTAAGCTGAGACTTTTCTGGGTTGAGAACATCATTATTTCGTCTTCAACATTACTGTACAGAAAGAAGTCTTGACTGTTGAAAGTTTACTTTAAGTCACCAGGAATTGCAATTATTGAAAAAATTCGCTTGACTCTATGGAATCCTTGGATAGAAATTATTTTGCTTTCTCGTATTCTGTATATTAAAAGTCAATAGTTGGGGATTCACAAGCTTTTCCATTGCCGCTTCCGACATACCCAACAAGGTTTCTGCAATCAATTCATATTGAGTTCCTTTGTGAAGCAATTTATTCATGGTTTCTCAAACCTCAATTTTAGCCATATCGTGATGATGATCGCGTGGTATTATATCCACTATAGTATCATTCTATGTCTTCCATGTACCTCGGCAATCTTTTTTATTTAACACATTTCCAATTTGAGATTAAATGAATCCAAAATGCACAAGAAGAGTCTTGTCTATTTGACTTTCGATGAAATGTAACGACATTGGCTTCCTTACAATGGCTATATAATACTATATAATAAAAAACTGAATTCTATTAAATCTATTAATCAATCAATTAAAACAATTTTCGTTGGCTCTTTTTACGCTGTAAGCTGAATGAGTGGACGCCGTCGTTTGGTCACTGTTTATTTGGGCGCTGCCATTCGGGTGTCGTGATAAAATGTTCAAATATTAAATAAAACGTTTATTTTTTCATTAAATGTTTGATAAATATTAAATAATATGAAATTTTACATTACACTTATTAAAATAATACACTTTATTTGCATTTAAATGACAGCGCCCAAATGACCATACCAAGGTGAATGTATCCCGTCATTGCGAAATTGTGCAATAAAGGTAAAGTTGGGTTACTTCTATAATTTCTATATAGATCTAACCGATTAAAATCCAAACATTATAAATATAATTTATAATAAATCATTCATTTACTATTGAAAACATTATTTACGAATGACAAATAACGGAAAATAAAATTTCCAAATTCTACATTGGTAAACAAAATAGATGAAAAATAGAATCATCGCTCTGAAATGTAAAATTTTCTTTTTTTAAAAAATAAAATAATTATAATAGTATAAATGAAGTGAGCATTAAAGTGAGCTGTAAATAACGATAATTGCTGCCATACCAACAAGTCACGATTATAAATTCACAAATATTCAAAATCCTAAAAGCATTCGGCAAAATTTCAAATAATAAAAACGGACAATCGTAAATGATTCGGACAAAAATTTCAAATTGCAATAAATTTCAGAAATGGGAATCGTAAAATGTTTCAATAATTCGAATTCGTAAACACATTATCTTAGAATATTCAAACAAAATCGTCAAAAAACGTAATAAAAAAATCGGAACAAAATCGTCGCGTCATCAAATCGATTCGATTTCCGTAAAAAGTGATAGAAAAATCTCATTAAAGAAAATAAAACCGAAATTTAACTCCATCTAAATTTAATTTCAAATTAAGACAAAATTATTTTAAATTTTAATTTAACTCAACTCAAATTTAATTTTAAATCGATGGTAAATTATTTAAAATATTTAATTTAAATCATTCAAATAAATTACAGATAATGTTTAATTTTTGTGTATATTTAATATTTTTTGTAAATTAATTAATATAATTTAAATTTCAATCAGCGAAATGAAAATTAACTAATTCCTCATATAATGCATGTTGAAATGTTTACAAAAAAGATTAAGACCATTAACCAATAAATTGAATAAAATGTGTTTTCTAATTCTGAAGGAAGATGTTTGATATGATCGACCAAAACTACGAAGAAAATTTTGTTTTTAAACTGAAAAAAATAAAAAAAATATTTTTTATTTTTTTCCAGGGAAATTCTCCTTATTGAGTCACGTAATTTAGGAATATAATTCTTAATATCCAAAATTATTTTCTAAATATTACATGAATTATTTTTTATTTTTTACTTTAATTATATTTTTCTTTTAATAATAAATTCTCAGATTACAATAGCAGAATTTGAAATCTTTTATGTTTTATGTTTTTTTATATTTTTTTTAATAAATAGATCAGTTATTTTAAACAATTAAACGAAAAGAAATGTAGACAACGTTAATCATGCGTTAAATAAAAAGCAAACCAATCTTTGACAAATATAATTTAAAAATTGACTTCATATCATAAAATAATAATATTTTTGTAAAAAAAACAAGTTCACCTGATCATTAAAAGATTAAAAAAATTTCTTATATGAATAAAATTAACTAATTAAATAACAAACTCTAATTAAAACATATAATCTTTGATACTCACAAATACAATAAAAAATAAGTTTCAAATATTTAAACTATGAATTCATAAAGTCTTAAAGTTATAGGACCGTAGAATGGCGAGAGCTAGATTCGGGTTGACAGTTTTCCTTCCTTCTGACATTTGTGGGCTTGTTCGTGTATTCTTCTACGGCCAACAAAATAAAGATTGTGTGGGATATTTTTAATTTGGTTTATTTTAATTTAAAATATGTGTTGCTTCCAGTTAAATTGAAAACAAGTATTTTAAATTTTCTTCATGAGCATGATTTACATTTTAAATTAATTCTTTTTTTAGATAAAATAAAATTATATTTTCAATAATAATTGCGTTTTTAGTTCAATTAAACAACTTTTAAATTAACTTTGCATGTCGGTGAAAATACAATTTTTAAAATAAAAATAAGTTATATTTATTAAAAAATTGAAAATTATATTTTAATTTAAAATTTATGAATTAATATCATTTTTGATTTGTTTTATATTTACACAAAAATTACAAAATAATTTCCTAGTTTATCAATTATTTCCCAAAAATTAAATTTTATGTTTCATATAAATTACAATTTACTTTGTTATTAAATCTATTTATTGGTTTTATGCTAAACATTAAAAATTCGTTTAATATAACTTATTTTTTACGCTTTTTTTTAAAAATCTTAATTTAACATAATCTATAAATCTATTTTTCGATATGTAATTATTGAAATATTAAATTGATTAGATTTAAATTCGGAAATTTTACGAACTCCAAAAAACTCTCCTAACAATAATTATTAAAATAATTTTAAGTAAACTTTTTATTAGAAAGTATTGAAGTATTAAAAGAATGTATGAAATAATCACAAACCATGAAATTAATTTAACTATGTATAATGAAAATCTTTGTTTGGGTAATTATACGGGAACGATTTTTTATTTATTTTTTTAACTGGGATGAATTAGTTGAAAATAAAGTGACTTCAATGAGTAGTAAAGCAATGAAGGCACTTTTAGAATTTAGTACAAAAATGTTCCATTTATTTTTAATAATGAATGATACATGCAAGTTGATGGAGTGGCAATGGGGTCACAATTAGCACCTTTAATGGCTTCAACATTTCTTCAAAGTTTGGAGAAAAAATTCAATTCTTTTGAAGGAAACATGCTTTTATTTTACACTAGATATGTTGATGATATCTTCTTGATTTTTGAAAATAAAAACCATATTGATAATTTTTTACAATTTATGAATCAACTTCATCCAAATATGAGATTCACCTGTGAAATCGAATCAGCGGACAAGATTTCATTTTTGGATGTATTTATTGAAAGAAAATCGAAGGGCTATGAAACTGAAGTATTTCGAAAGAGTACTGACACGGGTTTATACAATAATCCTATGAGTTTCTGTGATCCCAAGTACAATAAAAATATGGTGAAAGGATTAATTCACAAAATATGGAATTTATCTTCTACGTATTGTGGTGTAGATAAGGGTATTGCTGATCTTAAAAGTAGGTTAGAAAATAATGTGTACAATAAAAATTATTTAAATAATTTGATAAAAAATACAATTGACTCAATTCGTGAAAAATCAAATAATAAAAATGAAAACATTATAAATAATGATAGTAGTAATGTAATAAAAACAATAAATTTAAAATTACCATTTTCAGAAGGCGCGTCTGATTTGAGGAAAGGACTAACGAAAAAGGTTCCTTCAGGTTTTAATTTGCGGGTGATCTTTATAACTAATAAACTATCGAGATATTTCTTAAATAAATCAAAAACAACATCGAGTGTCCAAGCTAATCTAGTATATCAATTTTAATGTCACAAGTGTGAATCCTTGTACATTGGAGAAACAAATCGTCATCTCCGCACTAGAATAGCTGAACACACCCAATTGAGAAGGAATAGCTCGATTCTAGATCACATTAAAAAATACAGAAATAGAGATAAAGTTAACTATGAAACTGAATTTACAGTTTTGAAGAAAAATTTCGACACATATCATGAGAGGATAGTAGTAAAGAGGATATGAGAGGATATTAATAAAGCATTTAAAACCATGCTTAATTGTTCAAAGTGAATTATCCAATCATATTAAAATCTTTTAATATTTATTAAAAAAAGATTAAATAAGAAAAAAAAGATTTATTACATAATAGTCAATGTGCCATATAAATAACTTGTAATTTGAAATTTACTTCACAACTGATGATACCGTAATGGCGAAACATGTTTTGAAAAATAAAAAAACTTTTTAAATAGCTTTTGTTATTCATTTTTTTTACAAATAAATTGCCATTAAATCTTTATATATATATATATGTATATATTTGATGACAATAACGGATTATGTAAAACTTTGATCGAAAAAATTTTTTTAAGGTCCCAAAATAGGAGAAAAATAGAAAATTCAGAGTTCCTAAACAATATTAATTGAAAAAGTATCTACTTATAAATGATGAGTAGTTTATATTACGAAAAAAAAGTAAAGATAAAAAATATTAATAAATTAATAAATAGAAAAATTTTCTATTAATAAATGTAATAGCAATTTTCCCTTTTACAAAAGAACAAAAAAAATTATTTTGGCCTAATTGAGTTCTGCCAGCATAAAAAATGGATATAAATTTATTTTTGATTTACTAGTTATTTTTTATTGATTTTTCAAATTTAGTCTCTTCCCATCAACATACATCCTTTGTGAATTTATTAAATGTATTTTAATTAACATCATTTGAATAAGTTTAAGTATTCAATATTTTAATTTGTTCTAATTTCAAATATCTCTCAACCTTGAAATACTTTTCTTATGGAACATTTAACATTATATATGCTAGATGTTTAGATTTAATGTCTTCCTATTCTTTTGCAATCAACGATTATTTAATTTTACCCTCGTATAACGAATAATAACGAAGCTGGGATTAACCAAACTTTTGTAAACCAAATCTCATGATGATATTCGTCGAATATAATTTGAAACATAGTCTACTGTTTCAATTAACTTAAAAAGTAAATCAATGTAAAAAAATCCAAGAATTATTTTCCAAACAAAAGCGATTTCCAAAAATCAAAAAATCAAATCAGACTATCACCCTCGAAACGAATGTTTTAATTAAATTAAAAGACGAACTTATTTGTAATTTCAATTGTGTTAGATATAAAATTTTTACGAATTAAAGTAAAAACGAAAATTGATATATTAAAAAAAGAAAATTGATATATTAAAATACCATGTAAATTTATCTAAGGATGAGATCGATATATTAAAATATTTTGAAAATTTCAAAATTCTGTGTAAGCATTTTGACAGTTATTGGGAGAGTGTCGTGTGAAGCATTGTTAATTAGGTCACGTTGCCCTAAAATCAATGTTCAATCGGCAGCCTCAACCAGCTTATTGAGAGTTTTTGATTAGCATGATTTCATGCAATCGATTACATAATCATCATTTTTGTATTTATATACAGGTGAATTGATTATTAATTAGTGACCTGAAGATGACGGTAGATCCGTCGAAATATATTGTCTTAAAATATATTTTTTAAATGGATGACTTTGGTTATTAAAAAAGAGTTAATATTTTTATTCAAAAGAACTTTCATTGATTTAAATTGTCAGTTCATTTTATTAATCGAGAGCAAAAAAAAGTTTCGGTTTGGTGTATGTATTGTGCGATGGTGAGTGTGTGTACAAAAATGAATGATGCGTGTTTAATACGATTTAGGATTGTTTGGTTTTATGTTTGATTGGATAACCAATCATTTTGTTTGAATTAGTAATGTATGTTTGTGTTTGTGACAATTAATCACATGCGTGTGCCACAATTAAAAACAAATAAGTTTTAAAATGAGTTGTGGTAAAAAGGAGATCAATGTTCATTGATTTGAGAGAACAGTGTTGTAAAAAAATATTAGGTTGATACATAAGTTTTTAGCCCTTCATTTATTATAAAAGAAATATAACTAAATGATTTAATTGAATAATTGATTTAAAAATAAATGCTTGTATTTTCTAAGACGTTTAAAAATGAACAAAATTCATCTTTGACATTGCATGCTTTTCATGTTTAATTTAGGAAAAAACGCCACCGAAACATTGGATCAAATTACGCAAGCCTATGGAGCTGATACTGTTTTATATGCCACGGTCAAGAACTTGTTCAAGAAGTTCAGAAATGGTGAGTACGACCTAGACGACTAGCAGAGAAGCGGAAGATTCGGAATTGAATACATTGCTTCAAGAGGATTCAACCCTGGTGACAAGAGATTAAGATTCTTGAAATCGATCAATCTACGGTGCAACGAAAAGTTTTAAAAGTTGGACATTGGGTTCCGCACCAGTTATCACATACAAATATTGTAAAAAAAGACTAAATTTGTGCGTTGCACTTCATTCACGTCACCGCCGTAAATCGTTTTTGTGGAGAATTGTCTCCGACGACGAAAAATGGGTGTATTACAAAAACCCACAGCGTAAAAGATCATGGGTAGATGTGGGTCAACCTAATCTTCATAGCAAGAAATTGTTGCTCTGCATATGGTGGGACATGGAGGGAGTCCTCTATTATTACTTAAACCCGGAGAAACAATCACGGCACAGCGCTACAGTGAACATTTGTTGAAACTGAGCGAAAAAATCAATGAATTGCGACCGCAACATGGATGTTCGATGAAACAAATCATCCTACTACGATAACGCTACGCCACATGTTGCGAAAGCGACGAAAAATAAAATTTTAGAACTTGGATGGGAGGTTTTACCGCATCCGGCGTATTCTCTATTCACTCTCTACAACATACTCTAGCTGGTAAGCGATTCAAACAAGAAAGTGATGTGCGAAATTGCATCGATGAATTCATAACATTAAAACCAGAAAAGTTTTTCACCGATAAAATAGAAAATTTCCGGAAAGATGGCAAAAAGTAATTGATTGTAAAGGCGAATATTTCACAGATTAATATTTTGTAGTTCCTTTAGAAATTCTTTGATAAAAGTATTAAAAATAGGCTAAAAATTTATGCATCAACCTAATAAATTGTGTCGGTATAAAAATTAGAAGTATTCGTGAAAATGCTATTTTCAGTGTGAATTGACTAATTTAAACGAAATTTTTAAGAATGCACATTGAAACAAATGCTACATGTCTATTTGACGTCGAATTTAACTTGAGAGTGATTGTGAGAGACAAATTAAAATAAAATTTGCAATTAAACTAATTGAGCAAAAATGTTCTTTGCAATTAAGTATGGGAATTGTTGATATTAATAAATTTTTGTGGTGTTAAATTATGACTTCAGAATGTGATAATAATGAAAGTGGCATAAACGCTACTTACACCATGTAAATGTAAAATAAAGTAATTTAACTTTTTATTCTATATTTAATATGTAGTATTTTATATATATTATATTTATTTATTTCTATATTTTATATGTAGTAAACAGTTCGATTCGAGAGCAGATAAAATAAGTTAATAATCATAAGAAACAATAAAATATAAGTCTTTAGTGTCCAGTACAAATCACTACCTTCAGACGTTCAATTATGGTAGAGTACGACAATGATAAAAGTTGCTGCATGGATATGGAAGAATACAAAACAATGGTTGATATTAATACAATATTTTGATTACACATTAAAATACAGTAGATAAAATAAAGTTCCCCAAACCAATGATTGTTTTTAGCCACGTCTCAGATTTTCTTTTAATAGTACAGATTAAAGTAGGGGTGCTCAAACTGTCGATCGAGACCAGTTTTTAAGGTTATCTAGTCGGTTTCTAATGTCTATTATTTCTGGTTAGTTTTCCTACATATAAACTAAAGCAATAACTAAGATTATAATATAATTGATAAAACGAAGTCCGGATGAAAATCTTCTTTTAATAACCAAAGTCATCCATTTAAAAATATATTTTACGACAATATATTTCGACGGATCTACCGTCATCTTCAGGTCACTAATTAATAATCAATTCACCTGTATATAAATACAAAAATGATGATTATGCAATCGATTGCATGAAATCACGCTAATCAAAAACTCTCAATAAGCTGGTTGAGATTGCCGATTGAACATTGATTTTAGGACAACATGACCTAATTAACAATGCTTCACACGACACTCTCTCCCAATAACTGTCAAAATGCTTACACAGAATTTTGAAATTACCAAAATTAACATCACATTTACATTTTTCCTATGTTCTGCAATATTGCTCTTACTCTCTTTTCGACCATGTTCTTGAATTCGTTTACAGAGATGACAGACAGACTCTTCAATGCATGTGGCATCGCACCCATTATATTTATATTCATAAACAATATCAGAACAAAATGTTAAAGGTGTAATAGATTTATTACTGAACATATTTTGAATTTTATGAGATCGTGCTATAGTTTTTAAATTTAATTCATTGTTAGTTGCTTTTAGTAATGCATTTTTAAAGTTTTTAAACCTTCAGAATAAGGTATAGTTAAATAATATTTAGGCATATTATTAATATCTAATGATATTTCAATTTCTTTCTTAGATCCACTAAGAGATTACTGAATGTTGATTTTTCGAAATATCTTTCAAAAGTATTTTATCCACTGTTTTCTTTATTAATTTTTCCAGAAAAGATTTAGAATAAAAATTCTGATTTAACAAGGAATTTAGTTTATTAACATTTTCTACAGATTTAACAAAAGTGGAAGACAACCAGTCTCAACCATCTTATTGAGAATTTTTGATTAGCATGATTTCATGCAGTCGATTACATAATCATCATTTTTGTATTTATATACAGGTGAATCAATTATTAATTAGTGACCTGAAGATGATGGTTGATCCGTCAAAATATATTGTCTCTGAATATATTTTTTAATGTATGAGTTTTGTTTTCAATTTAAAAAAATGATGCTGACTTTATAATTATAAATTTCTAAAATTATGTGAAATTACGTATTTGTGAAGTTCATTTCAAGTTTATAGAATTAAAATCGTTAATTAGTTAACTTTATCGTCAAATCATTTACTTTTAAAGAGAATTTAGCAAACAAACATCAGAATTTAAATAAACTTTCTAATTTAAAAGTTAACAAAACACGACCGAGAATTCCCGAAACCTGGATTTTATTATTCAATCCTCTTCATCAGTTTTAATTTACAATAAAATAGTATTCCGTTTCTGTTCATTGCGCAGCAAATTGAAATATTTCGAGTTCGTATAGCAGGAACAATAGCTACCGCTGGTGTTCCCTTCAAGGAACGACCACGTGAAGATTTCGAAGACACGCTAAAACCTACTTCATCTAAGAAAATAATTTCTTCCTCTGAAAAAATCGCAGGTAATGAACTAAACTCAATATCATATTCTCTCCTTATTTGGATTGTATTTTCTGCGTTTCGGCCTTCAGGAATAAGCTGAAGTCTTTTTAATGAATAATTAAAAGACTCGATCAATCTCCGAACTGTGGATTTAGATACTGAAACACCGAAATCTTCATTTATCCGTGCAGCAATTTGATTAAGTGAAAGCGTACTATCAACATCAATCCAACTTCTAACAGCATTAATTTCATTATCACCC
>MQRK01176417.1:344-14928 GCA_001938485.1 Girardia tigrina
AAAAATGGAAAAAAATATACCTAAAAAATATAAAATTTAACAAAATATATTGAATATACATTAAGCAAAGTACTTTAGTAAACCTAATTGGTATTTTCTATGTAATCGCTCCGTATACAATTATGCCACGCTACACGTATTTCTAGGATAAAAAAATTAAAATTCTCCTTGTTAGTTAGGACTTGTACAATATAAAAATTAATCAGAAAACTAATTAAAAAAATATAATTCCAACTGAATAAATTTAAATCAGATTTTCTTGTAGCATCAGATAAACCGGTCAAGTCGCTGGAAACCACCGATTAGGACTTCTTATTTGAGTAATTAAATAAATATTGTAAATTACAAGAATAAAGATTATTTTTGAAAAATCTTTAATGGTTAGGAAAATATATTTTAAAAATTTTCTTTTTAAACGTTGTAAAAAAAAGTAATATACAATTTACGTACAAAAGCAATAGCAATTTATTTTGAAATACAGTATCCCAACTGTTAAAAAATCAATAAAATATAAGAAATAATAATTAAAAAATTGCGTTTGTAATTAAGATTTCGCATTCACAACACAAAATAATATTTTGGTGACATTTATATCAAATTTATCTTTTTGTCTGGTAAATATATTTTCAATTCAAAGACAATCAATAAAGAATCAAAATTCTATCAGAAAATCACTTAACAAACAAACTTTAAAACTTCACTTCACACGACTTCGGAGTTAAAGCTTCCAATGCACAGTCACGCTTCGGTTTCCCTCTGAGAAATAACCAGTCATGTTCTTTTGTTCCATGGTTGTGACGACATTTGGCTATATAAACGCACTAAATGCAACGGGGAAATGGACAGTGAAATACTCCCCTATCCGTTATATTATTCAGCAGAAAAGTCAGCATCACACTATGGATTACACCATGACAGTCCTCATCAGTTACATCGACAAGCACTGGTATATCATGTTCCGTGTTCATGTTCAAAGGTTCAGTACATCTCTGTAAGATACAAGGTACTGTAACTTGATCGATTTCTCGCTACACATAAGGTAAATCAATTCAAATTACCAATACAAACAATAACAATGCGTTTAAAC
The DNA here is from genome assembly GCA_001938485.1 of Girardia tigrina. NCBI lineage: Eukaryota > Metazoa > Platyhelminthes > Tricladida > Dugesiidae > Girardia > Girardia tigrina. The sequence continues at coordinate 1,432 of MQRK01176417.1, forward strand.
AACGCAAAAAATTGCACTTTTTATGAATATATATAGTTATCAAATTTTTTATTTAAATTTTTCTTTTAGTCCGAAACAAATGTATTTTATATATATTTTTTATGTTGTGTCTCTCCTACTTAAAAGTTTAATTTGAGTTTGAGTTTTTTTTCCATTCAGAAAGTTCTAATATAATTCAAAATTTAAAATGAAGTTATATTTCAAAATTTGAAAAATGATTCTTTGTAAAATCAAATTTTGTTAATTTGAAGAAGTTATTTTTTATTGAAGTAAAAATTGAATATCGATTAGAGAAAAACTAGTTACTATTAACATACCAGGAATTATTGAATGAGAGAGGAATTTTCGACACTGACGAGGAATTCAAACATCTAATTAAAGGAACTGTGTCCGAAAAACTGACAGAAATAATTGAACAAGGAAAATAGTACCCGAAAATGCTCCAGCCACGTATCAAAAGAGTGCAATGCACGAATCCTTCTTGTTGCAAAGCTTTTGCGGAACAGTAGGAACTAAAAAGACACATCAAAAACGTGCCTACGGTCACGAAGCCGCAGCGTCAGATTGGTGATAAACCTTTCCAATGTCCCATGAAAAATTGTCACAAGACTTATAAAACGGATGGATGGTTAAAGAGACATTTAATGATCAATCACCGAACCCAAGACAGTACCAGTAGTAGTAGTGCTTCACAAAATAACGCAGATGAAGGATGTATAAATTTTCGAAACCGATCGCGATGCATGATGTGTCAGTGCCCCTCGACGGTACCGCGGAGACGGACCTAGGAGGGATTCCAAGGGTGGTTCCCGACTTTTGGTTTTGTAATACAAATGATGTGGGGATATTTTGGTGTCCCTTTACTCATTGTACGAAATGTGTTTACACAGCCTAAGCTCTACACTGTATATTCTACAGAATCACAGTATAAGGGATCCTGACTGGTCCTTTCTGACTGGGAAACCGAAGCGTACCCGTGTATTGAAAGTTCGCATTCTTGTATCTAAAGCCGTGCGAGAAAGTCAGTAGTCTGTATTGTTTATTTCTAGTTTCTACCCGATACAGAGTCTATGACTCACTACCCTGTACGCCAATACTGGTAATGTAGTCTCTACAATACTCAGTTATCCGTTCAGTCGGGAGAGGCTTATTATTATTAACATAAAACTTAAGAATTTAATCATTAACAATTGTTCGAATAATATGTATTTTAAAACTTTTATTTTAAAATCTTTTATTTCAGAAACGACGTTGATTAATGAAAGTTTTACTATAAATTATTCAGAGAATGATTCGAACTGTAGGAATAATAAATATTTTAAAATATCTGTAAGTTACATTTCTACTAGGGGAAATAAAAATATCTAGAATAATTTTAAATTGTGGTGGTAAAATGTATTCCGCATCACACAAAAATGGACTAAATACTACATAAAAAAAATAATAAATTTTGGGATGAAGGCTCACAAAATTGTGGTACTCACATAAATGCCAATACTAAAACAAGAAACCATGAATGTTAAAACCCAGAAGTAATTGTTATCGTCATAGCAAACGAGTTTAATAATATCTTTCAGTTGAAATATAAGTGTTTCTACTGTAAAACAGGGATTAAATGATTGTCAGTTTTTTAATCGAAAACATAGCTGAAAACCATTTTGGTTAGGAACAAAGCGTTTTGATTAAAACTTGATAAACGACAGATAAAATGGACGTCAAAAGATTGTATAACATTGTTGTGGGATGATTAAAGCAAAGTTAATTTATTCTCTAGCGATAGTGCTAGATTTGTTGATCGACCACAATTTTAGTGAACAAATAGTGATATCGGGTAGCCACAGTTACGCTTGGAATTAAAAATGCTTTGAGAATAAATGTTTCAGTTAATAATAACAACGATCAAAGTTTGTAGCAAAGTATTTTAAAATCAAAAACATTAGAGAATTTATATTACCCTGTCAAAGTCTGAATCCCTCGAAAATTTGTGGGCTAAATTTAAATTATCTGTAAGGTTTGAAAATTATTCGAACTTCAAGATTTTTTTTTCGAAAAATTAGAAGTATGATGATAATTATATATATATTAGTATTTATGATAACATATTTCGATTTAAAATTATAATATATTAATGGTGATTATTGTATGTTGCTTCGTATGTTGTTTTAGGATTGCTTTTCTCCCGCCCTGGTGGAAGATTGATATTTTAAATATTTTAAAACGTAAAATTATTTATTCAATTTTAAAAGTTAAATAACAAACTTAAAAATTAAAATTTAGATATATCATAAATAATATATCTAAAATATTTTTTTAAAATAATTTAATTTATTTTTGTAATTTATATTATAAATTTTTTTGAAGCCGAATTGTAAATAAATTGTAATTTAAATTTGTATAAATAATAAGACGTTTAGAAATAGAATTAATTTTACCAATCAAAAAAGATGACTAGCTGCGAATGTTTTACGTAGAATTGTCCTAGTGGCAATTCAAGTCGTGAGACAAGGTATCAAAAATGCAATTAGTGATCTTAATATTGTGTAATCTGTTGTACTTCATAAATGTTTAAAATAATTTACAATAATTTAAAACTATTTAAATTATGAACATATAATATTTTCAAATATTTTTATATTAATTCTGTATTTAATGTTATATATATATATATATTAATATTGTATTTTCTTTTGAATAAACATTTTATTAAACTTTGTTAAAATTTAATATTTATTATGATATTTAGTTTTCTTTTTCAAATTGTGTTAAATTTTTAAAGTTTAATAAATTATGTTAAACTATTTTTCAGATCTTATATTTAATTCGTTTCCAAATCTATTTTATTTACTAATTTTATTATTTTAAATTTATTTAATTTCAAGTTTCATTATTTAAAATTTTATCTTAAACACTTATTTTAAAATATTATTAGTATTGAAACTTAATCGTCTTCACTTATTTTACATTGCATTTCTATTTTTTACTTTTATAATTTAATATTAATTTAAAATGATTTTTTATCTTAATTTGAAAATTTTTAAAAGACTTTCAAGATCCTCACAACACCCATAAATGAAAACCCATAAAAAGTGGTGGTGAATTAAAATGTAAGAGTTTGTGTACATCTACAATGCGCAGTATACTCAGCATTATTGACCTAAAACGGTCTTTGAATTTTTGAGGAATATTTTGAATGTTTCATGTTTCATGTTTTGTGTTTGAATGTTGTATGTTGATTTGGAAATGTGTCTCTCCTACCAAGATGGCTGATTAATATTTCAATTTTTATTATTTAAAAATATGTCATGTTTAAATTTATTTCTAATTTAAAATAATGGTAAATTTTAAATAAGTCAATTAATTGTATTTAAAAATAAATAAATTGAATTAATATTTTTAAAATAATTAATAATCATTTAAATTTTAACCTATAAAATTTTGAATAAATATTTCAAAAATTATTTATTTTTCCATTTACTAAAAAATAAGAAGATAAAAATCATTAATCAATTCAGTTACTCATACTAAAACTTTGACAAAGATTGTCTTGAGGACAATCAAAATTATTGTGTTAATAAAAATATGAAAAGTCAAATTGGTGTTCTTAATAGAATTAATACCGTATTGGATGCTAAAGACACATTAAAGAGACGAATTCCGATCTCTAAACTCAGATTAGTGAGCATTCATATTTGAGGTGATCGAGTAATTTTTAAAATCACTGGATGAATTGTAAGAATGAGACCTTCGTTTTCAAAATTTAACTTTTTATGATATCAGTTCAATTTTCCAAACTTTGCGTTTCTTGATAATTGTAATATCTGATAACACTCAAATATTTGAATTTAACACTCATTTGAATTTTTGTTATATTTTGTCTGTATCATTAACAACTCAATCTAAGACTTTGGCAGCAATACAATACAAGACAGACGTAATGATAACTAATCTCTGAATCTTTAGAAATCCTTAATCTGTGATATTTATTTTTTTTATAATTTTTTTAATAATTTTCTATTAGCTTTAATCAATATATTTTAAATTAAACAAGTAAAATAAAATAAAACTAAAATATAATTTATATAATATAAACTTCTCAAATGATTATTTTAATTATGTTCAAATAGTCAATCACTTTAAATTTAATAAAAAAAATACAAATTTCCATCTGGGTCGGAGAATTATCATTCTAAATTCAACATACAGCATCACTACATTTACACATTCAAACAATTTAAAATATTCCTCACAATAATATATATATAATGAGGTCAAATACATTTTACTTTTTTGCCATCAAATCTTAATTACACAGGAAATACATTCGTTGCGTTTCCTTCACGAGATAATTTATTTACCACAGTTTTGCGTATTTCTAGCAGATCATGTTTCAAAATTTGATCGAGAAGATCGAAAAGAGAAGATTGTAAATCCATAATTTGTAACCAAGAAGGTTTATATATTTGAAAATGTTAAGAAAGTAAGGTAAACAATACTGTCTTATCGTACTTTTGCGTTTCTAGCTAACTAAGACTTTTATTTATAGAAATCAAAAACTCTTCTAATTATTTTTTAATTTTCGATTTTCTTACCCTGTTTTTTGGTTATAATACTAGTAATGGTAGTCAATGGCCGCAGTTGGGTACGTTGGATCTCGTCCGATCTCCGAAGTTAAGCAACCAACGGCCGCGTTAGTACTTATTTGGGTGACCGATAGGGAAATCGCGGGGCCATTGACTACAGGTCAGGTCAAGCAATCTGTCTGCTACATGTACCATTTAAACCTGTAATACCTGTCCCATGGTCGAATAGTTGACGACTAAACCGGCTACCTCACCCAGAGCACCCTAAGCACTCAACCCAAGCATAATTGAGTGCACCCACGGCCCAAAGGCTACGGTACCGAAAAAAATGCTTAGTAAGATTTTAATGTAAAAAAAGTGCTTAGTAAAAAGTACTAGCTTATTAAAAATAATATTCATCTTCTCTTCCAAAGTTGTCATTATCCATAAATACCAATTAGTTTCTCACGAATCTCTTCAGTTTTATCGTAATCTCGTTTATAAAAATTTTATCGAAAATTTTTATCGAAATTTTATATTATTATTTAATAATTTCAAAATGATTCTTTAACTTTTTTTCTGATGTTCTAATTTGAATTTTTGTTTGATCTAAAATTTCAGAAATTTTTAAAAAAACATTTGTCCTTTTCAAAATTCAGTACAAATAATTAATTATTCTAAAAAATTTTGTAAAAATTTTAAATATTTATTTTTAAAAAATAATTTTTGTTATTATTATATTTCAAAATAATTTTTAAATATATTTTAAAATAATTTAAAATAAATTTAAGAATAACTCTGTAAAAGTATATAATTTTGTTTTCTTAAATATTTTTCTAAAAAAACTGTTATTTTAATTTTATGACATTTTGAAAAAAAATTAATTGTTAAATAAATGTTTGAAAGAATCATACAGAAAACTTCATTGTCTTCTAAACTTTTATATTTATTTTAATTAGCAATTTTGTCAATACATATCAAAATGTTATTTATTCAAATTATTTGAAAATATTTAACAATTGAATTAATTTTTTTCTCTTCTTTTAACAGCTCAACAAATATCATTTGTCGATATTTGTTTTTCGATTTAATTTTCCGTTTAATTTTTGTTGAGCCTGAAATGAAAATGTTTTAAAATTTTTTTTATTTCTTTGAATTTTATTTTCCTTTACATTTTGTAAAAGTCAAAATGTTTTTCAAAGAATTTTCATCTATTAATTACAATTATATATAAAAAGAGTTTTTGAAAGATGTATACAGATTTTATGAAATTGTTTATTTATTGTATAAATATAAAAGAAATAAAAATCATATTTTTAAATGTTTTATGTTTTAAATTGTCTTTTTTTCTTAAAAATAATAAGAACGCAATTTTAAAATATATTTATGATTATAAATTTTAATAGTTTAACCGTCATTCCATTCTTTTTATTAGCTTACTTACTATATATATATACATATATATATATATATATGTGTGTATACAATAGTATATGTGTATATACTATTTTTGAAGGCTTTTTCCTGAATCGATTTTCTTCAAACTTTACACACTTACTCATTCTCAATGACAATAAATGATAATGTGAAAATTTGATCGAAAAAAACTTTTTAAGATACGAAAATGAGAAAAAAAGGAAATTTCTGATGTCCAGGACAATATTAATTGCAAGATATCTACTTACAAATTATAATTAGTTTATTTTAATTTTTATTGTGTTTTTTAATTAAAATTTTTTTAAATTTAAAAAACTTTATTGACAAAGTAGAGTTCTGTCAGCATAAAGAATGGATATAAAAATTTTAATTTTTTGATTTACTAGTGTAAAAGTAACCTAAAGTTCAGTTATTGTGAACTTGAAATTGCTTTTACAAAAACAAATGAAATGAATAAAAAGACAAAACTCTTAATTATTCAACCACAAACAGAAGGACAAAAAAAGTAATTAAAATAGATCACAGTAAAATGAAAGGAGGTCCGTGGGAGGAATGAATAAAATAATGTTACTTAAAATTGCTTCTTAAAAATATCTGATAATATAGTGAGACGACAATTTCTTTCTATTGTACGCCGGTTGATTAATGATTGAGGAACGTCGAATATTCGTATATGAATTTTAAAACCGAGATCCGGATATTTCAGGCGATTCAGTAATTGTAATCGTAAAAAAGAAAGAAATTTCTTTTTTTTGTATGCGGTAATTAAGTGACACTGATGTGACGCTTTATAATTGCGATTTAATTTTTAATTGTGTAATCAATTTTCTTTTATTGATTCCAGTTTTTAAATTTCAAATCGCAATTATAATTTAGCGTTGTTAAGCGTTAAAATTAATTTTCCGTTGAGATCATAAAATGAGAATTTGATTAAGACAATTATTGAAAATAAAATAAATAATAAATAAAAAAATTGTCACACACGTACAAAAACACAAAAAAATGTTTACATAAAAAAATCATGTAAAAAAAAGACCGAAGTCACAAAAAATATATATACAAACACATGGCGACACAATAAAAAATAATCATGAAATGCCAAAAAAATATCACACCAAACCATCATTTTAAAGAAAAGAAATTATGTACAAAAGAAATAAAGTAATGGAGAAATTAAATTATATTAACTTTATTTGACTTAATGCGCCTCTACAACTAGTTTTCAAATCACTGAATATGTGATTTTTTTATTATTGTTAAGAGTTAATTATTAAAATTCTTGCACCGAATTTAGAGTTTATTTATTCTTAACTTTACATATGCAAGTTTATCATGTTAACCAATAATAAAATTTACGCGCAAATCACGATTGTAATGTAAGATAATTATAAATTTAAAATTACCAATTTCTGCAGGCACGTATAATTTGAAAAGTTGGACGAAAAAGGTTCCTTCAAATTTTAATTAGGAAGATCTTCATAACTAATAAACTATAGAAATACTTCTCAAATAAATCAAAAACTTCATAGAGTGCTCAATGGGAGGAAAAACTCGTCATTTTCACACTATAATATCTGAACACACCCAATTGAGTAGGAAAAGCTCGATTCTCGATCACATTAAAAAAATGAAGAAATAGAGATAAAGTTAACTATGAAACTAATCTTTCAGTTTGAAGAAACATTTCGACACATATCATTAGAAGATAGTCACTGAGGCGCTATTAATTAAGTATCCAAAACAATTCTTAAATATTCAAAGTGAATTATCCAATCATATTAAAATTTTTTTTAAATAAAGAAAAAAGATCAATTGTGTATTAGTCAATATGTCATATAAATGACTTGTAATCTGATATTCTTTCACAGCTGATGATACCGTAATGGTGAAACATGTTTTGTTGTTAATTAAAAAAAAATATTAAAACGCCATATTTTCTTTTCTTGGCATATAAAATTAAGAATTACATAATTTGATATATTCTCTATAAAATGTTTTCTAAAGTGTTATTAATTTTTTGATAATTAAATTAATAAGGCATATAATAATTTCTAATGAAACACAATCTCAATTTTCCGTGATAAATTTATTCCTCATAAATTATAATAAAAACAATTTATTTTAAGAATTTAATTCTCGAAATTATTCTACATTTGTCTGAACAATAGACACTTAATTAAAATAATTAATCTACAAAAAAAACCAAATCCTTATTGACAAATTCAAATGAATATTTTACTTTTCTGTTATAAAAAAACAAACAAAAATAAAACATAATATCTTTTTTTCCAGAAATAAATTATTTTTAAAAGAAAAGAAAAACAAATTATTTAATGAATTAGAATAAGCAAATAACAAAATTATTTTTTCAATATCTTTTTTGTCCCAATAATTGTTGTTTTTCTTTATCTTCTTTTAAAAATATTTGTAAAAATTATGTTTATAATTATTATCGTTTAAAATATAATTATTAGATTATTTAATTCATTAATATACTTTTTTAAGCAACTAGATTTAAAATGTACCTTTTTGTTTTAAAAAAAAGTTCCAATATTTAAATGAAATTAAATAGATATAATCACATTTTGTTAAAATTAAATACAATTTTTCTATTGTTTTTTATAATATAGATTGCGAATTGGAGCCAATTTGGTCCACATCGGTTCTTTTTAACCTGGTGGATTATATACGGAATATTTTGATTGATGTGGTATATGTTAAAATTTATATGTTGTTTCTAGGATTTCGTAATTATAAATTTTAAAATCATTGTGACCTTTCGGGATTATATAGACAGGATGTTGATGAGTGTCACAATATTGTTGACGGTATTGAGAATATCTCCATGGTGAAGGTATTGTCTTTCACGTTTCTTTGTCTGTTTAAGAATCATGATGGGATTTTGTAGATTGTTGGGATCCGTTCCAAGTCTCACGATTTATTCCATTTCAAATCAAAACAAAACCTTAACATTTAAAAGTGTTATGTAATTTCCATAATTTTTTATTTAATTTAATAAATTCAGTTTTTTTCAATATCGGTCGTTTGACTGAAGCACCATAAACACTTTCTTTAATTTTAAACGATTTTCCGTGATTAAAATTCATTTGTAGAATTAAAACAAATTTTTCATTTTTATCCATTTTTTAAATATAATATTTATTTCATTCAATGATGGAAATTTAAATTTAATTATTTTCTAATATAATTGTTGCGGTTTATAAGAAGGGTTTATTTTCAAAAATGGAAAAATGGTAATATATATTCGAATAAGTGAATTGAAATTTGAAAAAAATGATTAATTATTTTTTAATCTAAATAATTTTAGGATAAATGAATTGTGACATATTTTGTTTCAATTACAAAGATGTTTAATAATGAATAATTTTTAAAAAAATTATGATTACAATTAAATTGATGTTGCTTTATTAATTAATTTAATTATTATTTAATTTATTTAACCCTAGAAAGATAACCCGATGACTAAGTCCTGAAAAGATAACCATACGCTTCGCGAGCGCAACAAAAAGTCGTAAATTCTAAACTATGGCACTTACCGCATATATACGAACGTCCCACGATATTATACACTGACGACTGAGTTGACTGAAAAAGAGAGCTTAATTCCCGCATCGATTTAAAGAGACAACGATATTTTTTACGACGCGGGGGCCTCTGCGACGTGGTTATGTATCTATAGTTAATAATATACCAAATTAATTAATGAATTTCAATAGAAAATTTTTCGAAACGCAATTTACGTTGTTTATATTTGTCCATATATAAGTTGTTTCTAGCAGAATTTGAATCATAACTTTCATATGATCAAATATTCTCGTTTCGAACAACAAGTTGTTTGATTAGCAATATGTTGATTTGATTAGAATTAGAGAGATTAAATAGAATGTAAGTTTTCGAGGGAATCCCAGTTAATCTTTTTGGATTTTTGAATTTTTACCCGATTTAGCCTTAACGAAATTATGAAATCCGTTTAAAAAACGAGAATATTTGATCATATGAAAGTTTTGATTGAAATTTTGCTAGAAACAACTTATATATAAACCAATTGTCTTTTATCAAATTCATAAAAATTAAATTAATTAATTTAAAGACAGTTTCAAAAAATATTAATTGTTAGGTACAGTTCGCATTTTAATTCACATCATACAACCATACATTTACATTAAACATCTCATACAAACATTTATAATTTACAGTGATGACTCTAAAGGTGATACTAATAAATTTTCTAATAATAATTGTCTCAATGCTTTTAACACATACAATAGTCTAAATTTGTGGAAACTTAAATATTTAAACAACTTTGTTTAAGAGAATGTATTATACAAGTATTTTGAATAATAATTTACCTCATACATATGTTTATATTATTAAGTATTTTATAATATTAAGAATATAAATATTAATTTATAATGATTTAAACGAAAAATAATTTTAAATTCATATAATCATTGTTATAATTTCGTTATTATTTTGACACATCAACCAATGCTAAAGATCTGGCAACATAGCGAAGTATTTACCAAATCTTAGGCAACACATTTCATACACAAACAATTTAAATTTTTATTGAATAGAACTAACTATTTTTGACACTCAATTAGCAATCGCTTATTTTATAAACATTTTTGTTTTTAATTCCACAACCCTTTTTTTCGAAAGGACTGTAAAGAGTTAGACTTAACTGTTTCGTCCAAATTGTAATAAGAAGTAAGTAATGAATTTCGATCAATGATAATAAAACTCTTAACTCAAAAGTATCGGTCAAAAATATTTTTTTAAATTTTTCCTCAGTTGATAATTTTACGCTTTTATTTTTGTCTTCTTTGAATTTTACAATTCCGGGCCGCCGCGTAAGATTGTTCATATTGTGACCCGCACAAGAGCGCCAAGTGAAAAAGGCGCCTCTTTCACTCGGCGCCACCTCACTAAATAAAAAAAATAAAATTAAATATAAAAAAATTAAATGATAAAAAAGAAAAAGTGACAAATATGGATTTATTAGAGAGATACTGGAAACGCGGGTGCAACGTATACCTTATTCTACCACGCTATGAAAGCGCGCTCGTGACTTCGTGCGATGCGATCGGTGTATATCACTCAACTTCGTTCGATAAAGGCGTCATTTTACTAATTTAAATTGGCGATAAATACTAATTTTATTGATTGCTTAGATTTAGTATAATATATTGTATGTATATAACCCATGCCTGCATATCATCGTATTATATAACCTGTAATTATTTTATAAAATAAAAGTATTCATTGGAAATAACAAATAAATTCATAACAAGTCATAGTTTTTGACATTGGGGTTCAGTTCGGGGAAGGGCGCTGAAAATAATCTGGCACAAAGGCGCCTCTTACCCACGCGGCGGCCCTGTTACAATTAAAATAGTTTTGCACAATAGGGAAAAGTATTACTTTAAAAATTTTAATATCAGTGCATATAAAAAGTAAATATTTAAATTCATTATTTAAAAATTTGAATTAAAGAATAAAATTCATTTTTCAAAAAATCAGCATAATTTAAAACACCTTTAAAAAAACTACATGCTTGACAACAGCAAGCAAACAGAGCAAATCGAATCTCGTGTAAACTAACTAATACTCAACACACAAACATTCCCACGAAATACATACACACACATTCACTGATATATTACAAATCTGACTCATTTCTGCATATTGTCGAATTGTAATATTGGCAAATGTTATTTGAGAAAAAAATCTGTGCTTGTGTGTCATTTGATCGTGTGCGTATAAATGTGTAAAATAACAACGACGGTGTTTATGTTTGTGTGTGTATGTGTGTATAAAATTTATTTGCAACATCCATTCAACCAGCCATTATCTTGTCAAAAGTAATTTCAATATTAATCTTTTCTCCCGTTTTCTGATTGGTTGATTGTTGAATTGGAAAATTAAAACAAACGAAAAATTAGATTTATATATAGTTAAAACAAAAATAAACACCCGAGTAAAAAAAATAAAATAATAATAAATTATAAAAAATTATAATAGTAATATTTGACGATCAAAAAACCAACAACACAACGAAGTTTATTATTATTTGTTTCGTTTCTATCGGGGATTACACTATTTGATGAAGTTTTCGATTAATCGACGGTCGAATAGTTTGCGGGAAACGAATAATAATGAGGAGTTTACTGCGATTAATCAACGAAATAAATCTCTCAGTTTGACGTATTCTCATGAGTTGTGCTGTAGGAATAGTTTTCTTTGTAATTTGAAACCCGAAATTTTAAAACAGAACTCGGAAAAAAATAGTCATTCTTGTCAGGCGTCTGTGGACGATGTTTATAAGGATTACTGTCAGGGCGACCAGAAATTTCGAACGAAAATGTTCTACGAATACGCGAAAGGAAATTTTGCAAAGAATTCTTTTACCGCTTTTCCGCTTGACTCGTCTTGTAATCATCGGACTAAGACTAATAATCGAAACCCTGTCGTTCGGAAACGATGGCCGAGTATTCGTGGAAAGATCGGTCGGATTGGTAGTGTTAAGATGCAAACCTATCAACCCGTTGTTAACTTAGACGAACCAATATCGGTATCGGAAGTTCCGAATAATGTTAATTCGAAAAAAGTGCTCACACGAGACGTGCAACTACAATTCGATGAGGAAGTAATGATCAAAGAAGGTCTTACTGACGATGAATATAAGCTTTCAACGGCGAGTTACCTGAAAGAACAGTTCTTTTCTTTCTTTCAACCCGCTGACAACAAGCTTGCCATGAAGCTTTTCGGAAATAAAAACGCTCTCAATAAAGAAAAACGTCGTCAACAACAAGCCGGAAAATGGGTTATACATCCCTGTAGTAATTTCAGGTAAATATACCGATAATTTTTTATTATTAATCATTATTTTTATTGTGATTTCATAATAATTTGACGTGTGATATAACCGAAAGCAGAAATACATTTTGGAAAAGTAAATGAAATTATCCATCAATATAGTATAACATTTTCTGGTGAATTTAGTCTATTCTTTAACAAATATCGTCTTATAACGATTTAATTTTTTCAATAATTTAACAAAAATAAAACCAAAATCAATTTATTGATGATTATATACCAATCCAGCTGCACAATTGATAATGTTACGCAGAATATGCCTAAAATAGCCTGAACAATCAGTAGAAGTAATGCTTGCTGTTTATTCCATAATGAGTTCAGACAATGTACCAATTGACCCTTGTCTTACTTTAATTCAAACGCTATTTTTTACTGTAGAAACTAAATTTTCAAATAAGTTTAACATATAAGAAAAATGAGATATAAATTTAAATACAAAATAATCTTTGAATATCATCCGTCTGTAAATAAGTGCATTATCAAAAATTAAGTAAGCATTAAAATATAATTATTATATTAAATCCAAAAATAATAATATTCAATTATTGTTAACTAATAATTTATTTAATTTAATAAACTTTCCGAATATAAATCTTTTTTT
>MQRK01176421.1:296-15013 GCA_001938485.1 Girardia tigrina
TCTGTCAAGAAATACCTTATTTATTTTCATACGATAGTTCAAAGTTAAGTTATACGCGATTGAAATGTAAGGTGTGAAGTTTGACCCGTTTCATATCGAACAACCTAATATTATATCATCTTGATTATAATTTTCTATTAGTGTTTATATCCGCCTGTTAATTTCATTTAATGATTTTCGACAAAAAATCCCGACAATGCCAATTTCATTTCATTTCATTTATTGATTTTTCGGCAAAAATATCATGAACAAATATTTCCGACCAAATCAACACAACAGTTTATTTAATTTTTTTAATTAAAAAAATTTAATTTTTAATAATTGGCGCTTTTGTCTAATGTCACTTATGTCGTTTGGTGCTTTTGTCAGGTGGAGCTTTTCTCAAGGTACCATCTTGTACATGTGGTATACAGAGGCATAGCCAGGAGTAATGAATAGAGGGGCCGCATTTTGTCATAATTTATTAATACATTACTCTTTTAAAAAAAGTACTCGAACACAATACTGATTAAGAAACAAAATTTACAATTGGATTTATTCAGTCCTAATGATTACATATTACAAAGTATGATCATTATAATTGTAATTTCCGGTTTTTGTTTGAGTTTAAATCTTTGGAGGAAATTTTCTATATTGATACATTTGGCTCGATTTGATTCAAAAGTTAGATATACTAAATAGAACTGGCGAGCGTGTATCATCGACTGTCTTTGAGGCCTATTGACGAGAGTTAACGTGGAGAAAGTTGATTAACACATAACCGAGCTGCATCCAAAGGCTATAACGCTGGGTAGCATTTGTACATTTCTTTAAATGCAACTCGCTGTTCATATATTGCCTGGTGGAATAGTTATAAAACAAAAAAGATACGCATTGTGTCAGAAGATACCAATAGGAGCATTTAAAACGTAATTTAGCCTGGAAAGCATCCAAATGATCGTTTTTTCCAAATAGCTTAACCACTACGAGCTCTTCCTTTAAGGGATGATTATTCCAAGGGAAACGAAAGGTTTTTAATTAAAGAAGTCCAGGTCATTTATTGATGATTTCACCGTAAGTAGTTCATTATTATCATGTAATTTTCGTTTAATATCACTGGAAGCAATGTTTATCGTCTCATAATATGTTGCTTGCAATGACTCACTGGTGTTTAAACTTGTCTGTCATGTTGATTTGGCGATGATGCCATCTCTTAAACTTTTCATTTCAGTTCGTCGACGCTTTGTTTTACTACTGAATTGGTCTTCATTTTCTGACAACAGCGAATGAGAATCTTGTAGTATCATTTGAAAATTTTCTGTTGATCTGATGTTCAATATTTCAGCAAAGGTAGAGTTAATGATTTTCTTGCCAACAGTAAGGCCAGTCTCTCGACGTTGAAGAATTTGTCTGCAGATTAATCATGATAAAAACAAAACGGAAATTGATATCACTCAAAACCTTGATCAATCCCACAGTGAGAGCCACGTCATTTCTATTGATAGACGTTGAAGGTATTTGTTTTAATGTTTGAAGAATTTCAGTATAATTGTTATGCATGATACTGGTAATTTTCAAATGTCCTTTTTATCGATGCTCCAATAACCGTGGAACTTTATCACTTTCATAAAATGCTGCAATTCTAAGATGTGAGAGGAATTCATGCAGCATTGCACATTGGTTGAAATACTGCTTCACAATATAACCTTTGGAAGTAGCGTTTACTGTCACAAGATGAAGTCGATTGAAACAGTATGATTTTTTCCTTTGAGGTTTGGTCTGTATCTTTGCTTGGACGCCTCCCAACGATCCACTAATTACACTTGCGCCATCGTAGCATTGAATGAGCAGATAATTTGTATTCAGTTTGTTTTCTTTTAGTGTTGTCAATGTTAAAGATGCCAGAGACTTTGCATCCAAATTTACAGTATTTTGATCGAAAGTAAAGAATCCAATGCTTTTCAATACTTAACATATCGAATTCCAATGGCTATACTTTCTTCTCTGCATGCGTCCTTTGTTCCGTCTTCTAACAAGGTGTACCATGTAACATCAGCTGTGATTAGGTCATTCACAATATCTTCTCTGACTAACTGAGCCATCATTCTGTAATTCCGGTGACAAATAATTGGCATTTTTTGGAATGTGTTGATAGCACTCTGCCAAACGGGTGTCCTTTCGAAGTGTAAATTAGAACAGATTTCTAAACAGAGAGTTTTCTTCATTTTTATCATTCCAGTTCATTCGAAATAAGAAACTGAATGATATCGCAAATGGATTGTAAATTGTATCCGTTTTCCCAAGCCAATTGTCATTCAATAGAGTTTTCACTAAAAGTCTTCTTTTTATCGCACTGTTCTTTTCCATGCCATATTATCATAGCTTGTCGATGAACTTCCATGGACTCATACTTTATAAATCATCTCTCCTTGTCCAGAGCTTTCTTCCAAATCACAAAACCTTCGGAAGTCAAAGCTTTTTCCATCCTTTCTTGTAACTTAAAAATACGACACGGATAACAGAGTGCAGTAGCTCGATCTTCAGAGTACTCAAACCATGAAAATCGTTTCAACCAGTCGTGCTGAAAACTCTGACCGTCTTCGTTTTTTGAATAACTTCTTTTCTCTGAATTTGCAGAAGAGAGAATTGGTATTGAAGAATGATGCAAAATAGGTGATATATCAGAGCTGCTTTGTACTGATGACGAAGACGTATATGCCGAAGATACTGACGAAGACACTGGAGCAGGTGAAAACTTTTAATTGTGATAGGGCAGTTCATGAATTTGCTTTATTCAAGCAAATGACAAATTTATCCATTATAATTGTAAATTATCCCTCAAGGAAGTAAAAAATGTGTAAAGAAAACCCCTTTCAACATAAAAAAGCTTTACGCCCATACGTACACAATGTAATCAATAATTCAGGCCCCAGGCGTAGATTTGTGTACATGATGGTGTGATCTAAGTATGTGCATGTATGCACAGCATTATTATTCTTATATTATTTCTCATTTATTGTTAGAGTGAATGTGTGTGAAATGCATTTATTCTTCTACTACTCATGTCTCTAGTTGTGAATCACTATCTTCTCCCTTCCGTGCCAAGTTATTTTAAAGTGTTGGTGCAGGGAAAGAGGAGTATGGAGGTGGGTGAATAGATGGAATGCTCCTGTAAGAGATAGTGTGATGGTATGTTGATATGTGCGAATTCCTGATGTGTCCGGTTATTCATGAATTGAACATTCTGTTTCTCGTTGCTTTCTTTAAAAAATTTCAAGTGAAATTTTTTAAAAGAAATATGCCAGGGGGACTTAAACTCCCTGCCCCCTGGTTACACGAACAACATCTTATATTTCGAAAGTCTTCGAGACAATCTAAGCCACTGAAGCATTCTATGGGATCTCCTATGTTTTGGGAAAACATAAAAAGTATTATCGTGATGGTGAAGTTTTCGTGATGGAAGCTGTCCCTGTGAGCAGTGAAAAATTATTTACAACTTAAAAATAAAAAAAACTTCTTAATGCAATTAAAGATTTGTAACTTTCTTGCGAACTATAACTCCACGTAAAGAAGATATGAGTGGTAATGTAACTCAACAATTGGAAGATCACATACAAAACTGCAGCTTCTTTTCATTACAGTTTGACGAATCCACTTAGGACATTGACACTGCACGATTAATTATGTTTATCAGAATGATATTCTCCGATATTTCGACAAAAGAGGAATTTTTACCAATTCTTCTGATGAAAGGTACGACGCGAGAAGACATTTTCACAACATTTATTACCTTTTCATTATTATAAAATTAATAAACATACTGTGTTATGTTTTCTCATTTCTGAAGGAGTCGATGGCAGTTAAATATTAAAAATTTTAGTCGATCGTACAACGTTTAAGCGAGCGCACTCCTACTCTATGACGTCTTATCTCCAAAGCTTGAAGAGTTCAGTTTCAAACAAATTTGTCATCAGAATAGTGGAATTCACCAAATCTACTTCATGATATTAGTTACGGTTTATTCACGCACTGCAGCACTTTCAAACGAATACACCTATTGGTCAATTATATAGTGTTAATAAATCTAATGATAACAATAATAATTTTCCATAAAAATAACTATAGTTAATAATCAATGATTAAATCAGGACAAGCCGTCAAATATAAGGGATCCATAGATTGCACCCTCCAAATCTTGAAGAATGAAGGGTTCATGGCCATGATGCAGGGGGCTGGAGCAAATATCCTGCGTGGTGTGGCAGGTGCTGGTGTGTTGGCCGGGTTTGACAAGTTTAAAGAGTTGTACGTAATGTTACGCGGGAAGAAGTAGAGAATCGTCATTAACAAACCATAAAATAGGTGTTGAAAAATAAATTTTTAATTAGTATTTTTAGTTTATTTAATTTATTCTCGATAGATAAAAAAATGCCATTGAGTTTTTTGGGATTTACTTCGAAAAAACTGTTTTTCTGTCAATATATATTTCTATATTATATGTTGAATTGTCTGAAAATGATTTTCAAAAATTTGTAAGCTGGATTTATCATTTGTTTTTAATGGTAGAAATTGGTGTAATAATAATAAAAGTGTTTTGATTTGATTTCTTTTACTTTAATTGTTAATATAGCGTATATTTCGGTGTAGGAGAAGTCATTCTATCTCTTAGAAACTGTCTCAACAATCGAGTAATTGTCCTATCTAACAGTGATGAAAATTGAATATTTAATGCTATTGGATTCTTGATCAAAAGACATTATCATGAACACAAAAATTTATTTCTATAATAATTTGAATATTTTAAAGAAATATTTTTGAGGAACTTTTGCACTTTCTTTTTACACAACCAATATAAATAAAAATATGGTTAGTATATTTTTTACAAATTAAAATTCTATATTTTTTTAATAAAAAATTATAGTGAATTAAAATTTTGTTGTGTCTTTTATTAATTTTTCAATTTTATGGTACATTTCAGTTTTCCTGTTTCTCAATTACATTTTCCGAAAAAAATTAAAGTCGCATTTTTTATTTAAGTCGATTTAATGGTTCTACAATTATTTCTTTAATTCTAATTTTAATTTCCGAAAAAAATATAATTACATTTTCCAAAAAAAATTATAACCACATTTTTAATTTACTTTGATTTAAAAGTTACCAAAATGGTTTAGTTTACTTTTATTTTGCAAATGAAATATCAAACATAAATTACTTTTTTATTTCAAATAAATATTTTCATCAAATTTGAAATTAACTTTTTTTACTTTATAATAAATCTTTACATAAATCTTTTAATAACCCTACCGTAAAATTTATTTTATTTCTTAAATTAATTTTTTACATAAAATTTCTGAAAATCTTATTTTAACATATTTATAACAATATTTTGCGTAATGTAATTGTTTATTTAATAATTTGGTAAAATCAAAAATTTATATTTTATGAATGCTCCCAACAAATGCCATGAAAGTCATAAGATTAAAGGTTCAACTTTTGTTAACTGCTAGATAAGACGACCCCCATTTTTTGGACAACTTTTAAGGAATGAAGGTTCATCTTGTACACCGATTTATATACAGGGTTTTTTTAAGGTTTCCAGCTGGGTGTAACCTAAGAAAATGTGGGTGAACACAGTACAGTATAACATATTTATTTTTAATCAAAAATTGTTACATCACACATGCACACTAGATTTAAAGGTTTAAGAACAAAAGAATGTCTCAACATCATAAAATGAAAATTCATTGTAATCTTCCAGAGCGTCACAGTCATCCAGTTCTTCATTTATTGCAGAACGGACTTCTTGTTCTTTCCATGCTTGCGCAATAGCAATGGAATCTTCGTTGGACAGTTCAGGTGGACCGTTTAAAGAAACATTCATTAATGCCTGCAGTGTATCTTGTTTAATACGATTACGAATGGATGTCTTGACTCCCTTGAGCGTTAAAAATCATCGCTCCGGCCACGCCGTTGATAAAGAAATTGTCATTGCTATGCGAGTCAGCATGCAAGATTGGGGCAGATTTGCTTATAGGATGGACTTCGAATGATCTGTCGACATTCATCACCTGCACTTCGCAACTGCTTGAACTCAGATATAAGTAAGCTTTCTCTCAGGAGAAACCATTCAGCTTGTAGAGTTGATATAGCTGAAAGTAATGAGCCAAACTTGTCACTAAAGTGCGAAATTTCATGTTCTCCATATTTCTTTCGCTGACTTGCATCACGCGGGACTATAACTGGGTCAAAGACTTTGAATGATCCTAATAACTCAGATTTTGGAAAGCGTTTGTGGATTTGCTGTATCGTGGCTTCTGCCTAAGCTATTGTTAATTTATGCATTCTCTCCTCTTCATAATGATTGAGGTCCGGAAGGTTGTGAATAAATACTTTTTATTTAGGCCAACATTCGCCCACATTCCGCCATGGTCTTTGTTCTAGTTTTATTTCTTGAAGATTATAAATGCATAGCTGCTTAGATGAATCAATCTGTGTGAAATTTAGGTCCCCCTTTTGAAAGACTATTGACAGTGTAGTTAAATGCGGCAGAGTAGCTCCCAAAACATGGAGTGGGAACAAGAATTCAATCTTCAACTTTCGAAATAAGCCTGCCGCAGTGGGCTACTCTCGTTCTTTGGTGAAGTAGTCCAGGCACTGAAGTACGGGATTCAGTTCACTGAGTGCTTCATCCACAGATGCTTTAAGGCTCAACCATCTCGTTTTACAAGCTCTTTGGAGTTTCCTTGCAGATGAGCCCAGCAGCATTTGATATTCAGCAAGTTTTGCTGTCCGTAGATTGGATCCAGCAAAATACTTCTATAGTGCAACTGGCAAACGCTCTCCAGATGAAATAGTGGTTAAACCTTCTGCTGAATCTTCTGCAGCTAATGCTAGTCCGTGTGCATGACAGTGAATAGCTATGATAGTATTGATGGTCATTTTATCTTGGATGCGCTTCGCTAAACCAGATGTCTTACCAAGCATCGAAGCTGCTCCATCGCAACTCATTACAACATATGTATTTAAATCAAGGTTATATTCAGTCTGTACTTTTCTGAATGTCTTTCACAGGGTCTAACCAATCGCTCCATTTGCATCTATAGATCATATGTCGAGAAATCGCGTCTGAGGTTCACAACGTGATCCACGTATCTAACAAAAGTTACAAATTATGAAAATCAAGCAACATCACTTGATTCATCCACCATTGTTGCCTAAAATCGTGTTGTTTTCACATTGTCTACAATCTTACTAGTTAGATGTTCTGAAATGAGAAGCATGAATGTACGACTTGCTGTACTGCTAGCGTGAAGAAAATCCCGAAGTCGATCGTTGCAACCAATCATGTTTAATAAATTTTGAAGAGAAATGATTTTGCAATTGGCTATTTCTTCATGCATGATCCAGTAAACCATGTGAGTGCCCTGTGATATGGTCTCGTTGTAGTGGCTGACCCGATGCATGAGTGAGATATGGAAGACGGATCGTCACTGCATCTTCTGTCTCTCAATGGCATCTCGATAGGTGTTCGATACTATGTGTTTGCGTAGCATTGATTTGCGAGTTGGATATCTAGGCTCACTTATGTATGCTCCTTTTGTAGTATTTGAATGATGCAAGTTGCACAACGTGCACAAAACTCCATCTCCTGGTCCCTCCAGATGAAATTAATAAATTTTAAGGTCTTTGTCAAAAATTTCTTCTTCTTTTAGCCAGACCTGTAGCAATTTGTGCTCTCGATAAGTTTTACTTTTATCAGTTATTGAAACCGGTTGTAAATATGGTGATAACACCAATATAATAGCTGCGAAAGGAAAAGTATGTCCAACAAAAACAGTTTCGATTTCACGATTGGAATTAATGACTGCTATAGTCGAAGTAAAGTTGACAAGAAAATTAGTCAGCGCCTTGGGTATAACCATAGATGAAATCCTTTTTTTGGACTGACATCATGGATGTATTGTATTGGGTGACAAGATACGGGAAACAGTTTAGTACATTTAGTGCTAATCGAATTGGTTATATTCAGGAATTTACAAGAGGAAATTAATGGAGATACGTGCCATCAAAAGAAAATTCGACCGATATTCTTTCTAGAGGGTGCTCAGTGACACAAATTTCAGAAAGCAAAAATGATGGAAGGGACCGAAACTCCTTCAACTTCAGGAAGAAAATTGACAAGAAAGACTAAAAGAGTTGAAAACGGAAGTGTGGTTAGAGAAAAAGGGTGTTGTCTTGAACACAGTGCATATTGGTGAGAAAAATGATTCCGAGAATTCCGTGGCTAATAATCATCATTCAAAATTTTATACGCCTCCAGTTTCTGCAACGAGAACAGTAAAGACCTACTGATTTTTAAAGATCTTTAACTGTCGATTTAAACAAGTTTTCGGGAGTGTTGTTGAATTTTCGTGCACATTAAAAATCCAAGTAACGGTATCCTTCTTGATCTTTAACTGTAGAAATGTTTGTATCGTAAATATTGATGTTCTCATATGAAGAAGGTACAGATAGATAACCACACTTACTGGGGTTGAACTTCATCGAAGTCCAAGAGACAATATCAGTTGCATTTTCGACCATTGCTTCCAAGCACTCATTCTTTTTTGCAATCAATGCAAGGTCGTCAGAGTAAGCAAGATAAGTTATGCATCCGCTTCCATTGCAATACTGAATTGTTCATTTTCTTGAAATGTTATCAATACAGATCAATTTCATATTGAACACAGCATCGAAATTGGGCATCCCTGTCGCATCCCCCGTTTGAATTATATGTTTTCAGTTGTACAGTCATTGCATGTATACACTGACGCACAATCTGAGTATAAATTACGTAAAATCGAGCACGAAAATTCGTCATCCCCTTTGCGTGACAGTAGACCCAATATGTGCTCAATTGATATACTACCAAATGCATCCGCCAAATCTAAAAATGCAATGTGGAGATCGGTGTTGTCCTCCAATAGGTGTGTATAACATTGTTGTGTTCTGAACACCCGGCAGATGGAACAGGTTGGTCCTGAGTTAATATTTGAAAATCTGGACCAATCTGTTATTCGCGGGTTTCTAGATTTCGATTCTGCATATTTAGTTAAATTTTTGATAGATAATTCACCATCCACACCGGTATCATTAATTATAAGTTATATAGCTTGTTTTGGTTTGATTTTGTAATATTCTCTTAAATTTTTATCTTTCCTATTCCTGATTTCCTTAAGGTTTTTACCCGTATGAAGGTTTTTCGTAGTTTTTGTTCTAGTTTTTAGTATACATCTGTGATCTTATCTTCTAATTATTCAGTGCTCAAAAGTTTGCATTCTTCAATTAGTTGTGTTATTTTATCAAACCTTTGAGCACTGTCTTCTTTTGTTTTGATTTAGTTCTCTTTATTTTTCTATCATTTAATTGTTTATTTGATTTTCTTTTAGTAATATCATAGATGAGTGCTCTCACATCAGATTTTGGAGTACAGTTGGGATACAACTGCCATATAGCGTTTTCAATCCAATATCCACTTGTTGCGGTCCATATATAATTTAGCATTTCTAACTCCTGAAAACCCAAAACAAAAATGACACGATATGCAAATAAAGGGAATAAACCAAGAATCAACGAGATAATACATGTATTTAAACGAATCAACATGGTGCAGTAAGATCACTCTCATAGTCCAGAGTGGAATAGGTTGAAGGAACATCACCCTTGTCGTTCCCCTGTGGTCAGAGTCTCGCGTTTATCCTTCACTACAACAAAAAACCAAGTAAATTGGTGACAAACCTAAAATAAGCATACACCAGATTTTCCCTGGCTAAAATTGATCAAACGGTACTCTCCGTAACACTAGGAACAAGGAGCATCCGTATTCCCCACCGACATTAGGATTCAAATAAAACCCATGAAGATATCAAACCGTAAAGAATGGTAAAAAAATAATTAAAATATAAAAAGATTTAATTAAAACTTACGATGAGTCAAAAATTGTTGACCATTCCATGAATAATCATGAACCATCATCACTCAGTAATAGCAGCACATCTTCACTGACGAAATGGTCGATGGTGCAAGCAGACCATGATTGGCTCAGGAAGGTAGCAGTTATAGACATCAGCCAGTAAGAATTTTAGAAAATATCGAATCATAACACACCCAGCAGTCCACAACAACTCTGCTATAAAGGCAGTAGCTCACCCAGTAACAGCCAGAACCAAACTAACAAAAAAATAAACTGAACTAAAACTAACCAAACGATAGTCAAATTAGAAACAAAAATTACATTAATTAAAATAACCGAACGTAATACTGCGAGAGCAAAGGAATTGAAAGCCGATCCAAGGGAAGAAGACTATAATAACCAACTCACAAATTCGCAGTAGAAACAGACTGATAAAAAGAGACCCGTCATCATGAGTACATTTTAAGACTGACAAACCATTCTAACCGGGACTACGTTGAAACAATGTAATCATTTAGTTTGTTTGGAATAAGTATAATAATAATGTTAATTTATGTTATTCATGCTAATAAAATTTTATACATTTCTTCTTATCGGTAATAAATAATTCATAGATATTGATATCCATTCCCGTTTAGTAAAGTAATAACTCCCATCGTCCACTTCCTCGAACTTCAAAGAAATTCCATGTAATTCCACAGTGGGATCATTTGACACTCGGAAATTGTTAAAATAGGTAGTACAACCGAGTTGTCAGAGATACGTATGCCTTTGAGCCGAGTGAATTGGGTCAACATAAGAGAGAGCCGGGTTCCGAGAAATTTTATAATCTCCTCCGAACATCAATTGAATATCCACAATTATTATTATTCCCAGCAAACCAGTGTAAGACGAAAATGACAACATAGAGAAAATGAACAAATCAATAACGATCAATAGAGAAATGTAATTAATGAATCCAAATATTTACCGGCACACCGACAATGTGCACATATATCAGATCTAAACGATTTAGTGCTTTCTAATGTTTGATTAGTAATACAATTCATGGATTCTTAGAGTGATATTAATACATTATAATTAATCATTTCACTTAAGAAAAATAATCTGCAACTGATAATGAACAATTAGAGTACTATCGATTAAAGGGATAAACCAAGTTAGTAATAAATAAAATTAATCGAGCGTATTTGAATGTCTAATAGCCGAAATATAATGTTACAGGATAAGAGTCAACGATAAATCGGAGTGCCTACTTAGCCAAACACTATCTTAACGACGATAATCTCAAACGATAGGAGGGCGCGCGCATGAAAACCTATGTATAAATACAGACGAAGCAGGTAGAAGGAAAAGCGACATAATAATCAATCGTCACCGAGTGACCCTAAGCTAGTTTGGGGGCCCATAGCCTTTCTCAACTAAGTAGAACCCGATGGCACTCCAAACCTGGCACTACTAGTTAAATGTAAGGCAAGGGAGATTTTAAAATAGAGATATAACGGGTTGTAGTTGACCCTTAATAACCACTGCGGGCTAACGAGCGTTCAAGAATGTTATTACTCAAAGGGATCGTGACACACTCTTCGTATATTAGTTGATAGTTGAAAAATCCACCGCAGACAGTGTTTTCTCTTTATTTCTATCAAATGAGAAACAGGAGAGTAAATTTCATATTAAATCGATAAATTAAAATGATTCTATTAAAATGATTTTTTCATATTAACTTGATACTTTTTATATTATATACATAATTTTTCATATAAAATTTTAATTTCAAATAAAATATCAATTTCATAATTGAATTAAATTTTTTAAAAATTGCCGAATATATATATATATATATATATATATATATATATACATTGTACAGTTTGTTTATAATGGTTGTTTCGTTATTTGTATTGAAATCAAGTAAATTCTACTGGAAATCTGAGATACACAGTGGATACAAAACTCGATTAATATTTATAAAATCATTATATGATCTTCGTTTCTTTATATATAATTCTTTTTTATCGCAATTTCAAAGTTTGATTGCGATGTCAACGTAATTCATTTATCATTTAGTGAAGTAGTTTTATCAGATTATTCATTTGAGAGTACTCGAATTTAGGAAGGTTAGCAACAGTCTTTATTTGATTTTTGTGTTCTTTTATATTCTGTTGACTAACTTCCTTAGAATATATTACTGCTTTTACAGCTGTGTCAATGAGATTGTCAACTCCTTCTATTGTTTTAGTATTTCTGTTTAAGATGTGCGGTAGCAATTTGTGACACCGCATTCAGATATCAGGAATATCTTTATCAAACAGCTGCACACTTTTTTAGTAATATTAATTTCTAGAAATCCGTAGACGAAAGCACCACAGTAATTATTGTTAGATTGTTGCTCACATTCGGCAAATATTATCATTAATTACATGTCCCAAAAATTTCACTTCTATTTTTATGATATGGCACTTCTCCGGATTAATTCTTAAACCTGTTTTCCTGATTTTGTCTAATACTTTATCTAGAATTTCGTAGTGTTGTTCCAAAGATTTTGAAAATATAAGAATGTTATCTAAATATATAAATGTCTGTTCTATACCTCCGACCACCTTTGTCATGAGTTTCTGAAACGTTCCTGGTGCCGCTGCTATACCAAACGACATTCTGTAGAAACAAAATTGTCCTAGCTTTGTTAAAAATGCAGTTTTTAGCTTTGAATTTTTCTCTATTTCGACTAAGTAGTACGCATTTTCTAGATTTATTAATGTGAAATACCTGAGTCCATACGATTTTTCAATCATTTCTATCATATTTGGCATAGGAAATACCTGTCTCCCCATGACTAGGTTAAGCTGTCTATAATTAAAGCAAATTCTAACATCATTTTTTTTCTTTCTTCCATACACAAATCTTCGGTGTATTCCATGGTGAATTACATTTCTTAATAATGTTGTTTTCCCACAAATTCTTAAAAGTCTCATCAATCTTTTCTTTCAGATTAACTGATTATCTATGTGGTCTAACGTTGATTGAAGATCATTTCGTGTCTACTCTATGTTTAATTGTCGTCGTACATCCGATATCACATTTATCAGCAATAAAAACTTCCTGATGTTTTTTAACAATATCAATAATCTTTGATTTATATGAAATTTCCATAATTTCCTTGGTTTTTTTTAATATTTCCTCGTTTGATACCGGCATTGACAATTTCATCCTTTTCACAGATTTTGTGATATTATTTATAATTATTGTTGTTTAGAAATTGATTAATGTCCTTTATGGATAATTATTTTATTGTGAATTACCTTTTATTTTTCACTAGTTATTACTAGGTGTACAAATATGAAACTTCGTTTCACTTTGTCTAATATTATTCCATTAATAAAATTTTTTCAAAAGCATTTGTTAGTATCTATAATGTAGAGTGTTTTAAGCTCAATCTAATACTTTTTGATTTTTTTAAAAAATTTTATTATAATTTTACAGATGACCACCCGAAGCTCCAACAAAAGAGCATTTGCGGGAAGTTCTTTTATTCATTCTTAACTCGAATAAAAGTGCCACCGATTCTCAAAAGTGATTGCTGAAGTGTATGGCAAAGATACAATGGGTACTAGAGCCTGTCAGAAATGGTTTAAGAGGTTCAGAGAAGGTGATTTTGATCTGAGTAACAAGGACCACGGTAGACCACTAAAGCAGTTTGAAGACAATAATGATGAAGATGATACCAAACGCAACAACAATTAGCTGAACCGTTACATATGACTCAGCTATCAATTTCAAATCGCTTGAATGACATTGGTAAGATTCAGAAAGGAGGATGACAAATAAATAAATCAAATAACAATGTGCGAACTTTTGCTTGATCGGCACCAACGCAAGTCATTCATACATCGAATTATCACTGGTGATGAAAAGTACATTTATTTCGATTATCCAAAACGAAAGAGATCATGGACAGACCCAGGAAAGATGGCAAAGATTACTCACAAGTATAACATCCATGGAAAGAAGGGTATTTTGTATTATGAATTTCTGAAACTGTTACGGCGGCTCGTTATGGAGAACAAATAATCAATCTGAACAGAGAAGTTGCCACCAAACGACAGGAATGGACCACAAGACACGAGTGGCTGATATTGCTTCAAGACAATGCGAGAACTCCTGTTGCAAAACCGGTCATAAATATAATAAAAGAACTGAACTGGGCAATCTTAAATCGTCCGCCCAAATATCATGACATTGCCTCATCGGATTATCACTTATTTCGATCTATGGCTCGATAAATGGATTGCGTCGAAACAACCGAAACTATTAATAAATTGGAATAATGTTGTTAATAATCGTTGTTATTGTTAATAAAATTTTTGTTTATGTACTAGAAATGACAAAATAACATTTTTATTGCTAGTAAAGTAATCATTTCACCTCGGTTGCAGTTGTAAACAGAGATAAATCAGTGCCTACTGAACTGCAGTGTCGTTATCAGAGGCGCCCAATATACAAGACATCTTGATCTCTTTTATAATTACATTTCACTGTTGATTCGATAAATCAATTAAATGAAACAGAAAAAAACTGAATAATTGAAATATTTATTTCAAATAAATATAATACAAAAATAAAATTTCCAAATATTCATTTGATATATATATATATATAGATAGATATATGTGTATATATTTCACAGATTACTTTTATTCTTTTTGCAAGTTTCCAATCGATCCAAACGATGTGATTTTATGTATATATATATATATATATATATATATATATATATATATATATATAT
>MQRK01176421.1:15063-25923 GCA_001938485.1 Girardia tigrina
TGTGATTTTATGTATATATATATATATATATATATATATATATATATATATATATATCATTGTAGTATAAATAATATAATCTATCGAATGAAATACACACAAAAACTATAACGAACGTAAAATGGAATCGTTTATTTTTCATAATGTATAAAAGAAAAGTATTTCGACAAGGAAAGGAAGTCTGGCAGCGGACTATTCGCTATTCGAACAATCTTTTGTGACAAAAGATACCAAAATTTAAACAAAAATATGACAAGTTCATTCACAAATGACTTGAGAAATGACCACAACATTTATTTGTTCTTAAAGCAATCAATCGAGGAGGCACTTGTTGAATATTACCGGTAATAATAATAATAATAATAATAATAATAATAATAATGTTATCGTTATAGTAATAGTGATAATCGAATACCTAAAAACACCAAATTGAAAATATATACAATAAAAAAATATTAATAACAAAATAAATAAATTATTATCAAGTATTAATACAATCTCGTGTTTATTTTTTTTCAATTGCTATGTTTTTTTTGTTTGTTATTATTTAAACTGCAGTTGCAATGTGACAGTTCCAGTTGGGTTTTTTTCGTTTTTTCTATTGGCAGAAATCAAACACAAAAGAAAGTTATTTGTCCATTTCGAAATGCTGATAGATCTCTGTGACGTAGTTCATCACGACGTTCCAGTCGGGCCGTTCCACACTTACCATCGTTTCGATGTCCAGTTGTTTCGTGATGCCGATCTTCGCCGCCGCGTTAAATGCAGTCTGAATTTTATTAGTTTTTAAATTGATATTTTTTTGAAATAAATTATTTAATAATGAATATTGTAATACCTCACTTTTGTTAAATGAACCGTGTTTGTTGTTTCACACTCGTGTATTCTTTTGTATGTACTTATTTCCTTTGATTATTTATATTTTTTGCGTGCGTCATAACTTTTATTGTTGTACAACACTTGTATCATTTCATGAGTCGCTGTGATTTTATTTTATTTTTTTATTTGTCTTTTATATCGGGTAATCTATGAGATTACTGAAGAAGAAAAGAAAATTATTATAAAAAGAAAATTTTTAATTTAAAGAAGAAAGACGGTTATTGAGAGTCTGAACAGTATGGTAGGTTGTTGACTGATAGTTCCAAAGATTTAGAAACGAATATCATTAAACCGTAACAAGGTCTTCTTTCACAAATGCTGTGAGTATCGAATTCTGAAAATTTTAAAGTGGAAAAGAAAAACGTTTGAAAGACAAGAAAAGGAGAAAATCAAATGTTACAAGATTCTTTATTCCCTAATGAAAAAGTTGAGTTTGAACATATAGACTGCGTCGGAGAAAATTTAAACATCAAAGTCGAAAAAACAACAAAATCTCGTCGAAATCCCAGTAGTATTTTACAGGACGTACAGTCAAATTGTTAGAATTTCACTCGAATAGAATTTAGATGAAGAGATAACTCTATAGATTCTATCCTTATCTCAAATTCAACCGTTTTTCAAGGTTATATTGACTTTTATTATAATTATCCAACTATCTGTTATCCTGTGAGTAGTTGTTATATTCATTAAAGCGTTTATTATTAAAACGTTATGGTATTCTTGTTCATAAAAAAATTTGGTTTTGATTTAAATTCATTTAAACAGGTTCATTAAATACTACTCAGTTTAGTTAACCTGTTAGATCTTTATTATTAGAAGTAAAAAAATAACAAATTCACTTCCAAGGTGATTAGTGAACGAATTTGTCATTTTGTTACAGTAGTGTCAGAAATTGTAAAGAACCCACAACAGTACCCCACTACTACTGGAAAAAAAATGACAAATTCGTTCACTAATCACTTCGGAAGTGAATTTGTTATTTTTTACTAATATAAACAACAGTTACGGATTTTTATATACCATTTTTTTTCAAATTGGACAAAATTTTTTAATATACTTTTTTTAAAGAAAGAAAATTGCAATTAATAATTTATTTATGAACGTAAGGTGTTCCAGCTGCCGAATTTGTAATATTTCTGAATCCGATTGAAAATGCCTTTTCAAAAATAAAATCCGATATTCTAATAATATTAACATAATTTACCTGAAATGAATATGAAGTTAGTCAAATAACCGAAAGTGACTGTTTGGTGATATTTTAAATAAATGACCAGAAATATTACAAATTTGGCTCCTGGAACACCTTACGTTCATAAATAAATTATTAATTACAATTTGCTTTCTTTAAAAAAAGTATATTAAAAAAATTTGTCTAATTTTAAAAAATGGTATAATCAGGCCCGTACCGTCGGGGGGCCCAAGATGCCCCCCAAATGCAAGTCTGTCCCACCAAGTAAAAAATACAAATGAAAAGGAAATAGGGAGTCATAATTATTTATATACTATATATATAGTCTAGTATTTGGCAAAATGTATACAGAACAACTGAACAACATACCTATAGGGTGACAGAAAGTAGAGTAGGTAGCGTGGGTGAGAGAGAAGGAAAGTGTGCACGTATGGATTGACGTGGTGTTAGGTAATCATCTACATCTAAACAAACACACACACAAGCACACATTTGCTGTCTATAGATGTCACTATTCTGAGCCTTCTCTTACTGCATACTAATTGCTGCATAGTGTATCAATTACTGCATACTAATTACTGCTTAGTGTAATTGTAATTGATCCTACCTTGTGACATTATTTTGATTGTAATACAACGGTAGTCGGCTCTGTCAACCCTACTTCAACCCATAGTAAATTATTATATACTATTTCTCAAATTAATATACAGCCATCAAAAATAATATTTTAAATTACAAGTTTATCATATAAATCCTTTCTACCGGTTCGTGACATTTGTACGCGTGACGTTTGGACACAGATGTTATTTGTTATTATTCTTGGAAGCCAATATTTTTTTATTTTCTAATTTTAAATTTAAATTAATAATAATTTAATTTTAAATATACAGGGGTGGCTATAAGTCGCTTTACCCAGTTTTAATAATAAAAAACACAAAATTCTAAATGATACAACTTTAATTCAATCAGCGTACAATAATAATTTCAAAACAAAAACTTGAAAACAATTAAATCTTATCTTCAAAGTGTTGTCCTTCAGATTTAATACACAACTGGATTCTTCTCTGAACAGTGGGACAGATTCGTCGGCACAAGTCTTTATCGTTGTTCAAGGCTTCAAATTCTGTAGTAATTCTTTCCTTCAACTCCGATATGGTTAGAGCATTTTGTGAGTAAACGCGTTCCTTCAGGATACCCCACGTTGAATAATTACAAGGTGTCATGTCCGGTGATCGTGGAGGCCATTCAGTTGTTCCTCTCCTGTCGATCCACATCTCAAAAGTGTTATCCACAAAGTCGCGTGACAAATTAATACGATAATGAGGGGAGCACCGTCTTGCATCCAAACGTCGTTATCTGTGTCAACCTGAGGTACGGCAAAATCACGCAGCACGTCGAGATATAGCTGAGAATTGACCGTTCCATCAAAGAAATATGGACCCAGCACACCAGTTGAACATATTCATCCCCACACACAAATTCCTGGAGAAAGATTGTTGGTCTTCCATACCAGATGAGGATTCTCAGTGGAGTAGTAAACGGCATTATGCAAATTAACGTGACCATTCAACTTAAAGGAAGCTTCGTCGATCCAAATTATTCTGTCCCTGATGTCAATGTTCTCATGGAGTTGTTGTTGTAACCATTCGCAAAATTCTATGCGCCTGTCATAATCGTCATCATTCATTTGATGAAGCAAACGAGGTCGCCAAACTTTCAACTCAATGTCCTTCATTATTATAAGTAAACTTGTACGTGGTATATGCAACTGTAAACTTGCACGAATTGCATATGTTGATGGTGCATTCTGATAGAAAGTTCTAACATTTTTTTTTATTTTCATCGGTATTCATATTGTTAAGGCGCCCCCTTCTTTTCTTGTCGGTTAAAGAGCCGGTCTCGTGAAACCTTTTAGCCAAAACATGCATTGATTGTCGTGATGGAGGAGCATCATTAGGATACTCTTGTGCAAATGTTGCAGCTACAGCTCTTGAATTTCTATCATGCCTTATCCACTGCTTTACTATAAAAATTCGTTGCTGAAGTGTCAATTGTCGTGCCATGCCAATATTGCCAACAACAATGAACAAAATGAAATAATTTTAAAAATTTTTAAATAAATATTTATTTAAACAAAAAATTTATCTGGTTTTTGTTTATAAATCATTTAGAATTTTGTGTTTATTATTATTAAAACTGGGTAAAGCGAATTATGGCCACCCCTGTATTATTTTAAATATCGTTAACATTAGTTTACAGTTATTTCAAGTATATTTCAAAAAATTAAAAATTTCATGTCAATTTAAAAAAAAACAATTAAATTCAAGTAAATTTTAAAAAAACACGTCTCGCTTCGCCATTCTACAACCGCCATAGAGCCACAAGTGTCAAATTATAGTTACCGTAAAATTAAAACATTTATAATTTCAATTTAATTAATTGGCAATTTCCTTCACAATTTTTTGTTGGTTGTATGGCACTTCAACCCATGACCTTTTTCCAACCGCGCGCATTTCAATACTGTATATTTTAAACGCTCGACCTTTTCAACCCCTACCCACAAAAAATTTAATTGTAATTAATTATTAAATGATGAAATATATGTTATTAATTGAAAATACATTAACCAATTTGTTAAGAGTTTTCAATTAATTTAACACAGTTGATTATATAATCATCCTTTAAACATGTAAGCATTAAAAAGCTGAAAATAATAAATGGCGTTTGTATTGTTTTATTGAAGATTTGGCATTATTTTTATAATTCATTTACGATATATAGTAAATAATAAAAATTACATAATATATTTCCTTAGTAAATAAAGCTCTTTAAATTTAAAAAAAATTACTTGGAAATTGATTCGTTTTTGATTTTTATCCGGATTTACTGATGTTGCATCGGCTAACTTTTTAAAATCTATTAGATTATTTTGGCATGAATGAAGAAGAGCACAGAATGCTAATCCGTCATTCCAACTGCTACTGAAATTGGTTATATCAATTTTCGGATATGAGGCTATTTTGGTTTGGCACCAGTAAAGAAGGGCATTTCGCTTACTTCCTTTATTTGTTTTTTTGACTAGTTGAGCAAGGCAATCTGTACCTAACAGAGGACTTGGAGGTTTGTTTGATGATGAATAAATATTATGATGTTCTGATGTGGCAGATGTGACACTAGTTCTCCGAGAAACTGACTGTAATATATTGGATGTTTGATTAACAACTGAAGATAGAGGAGGGGTTTTTTCGTCTGAAGATTCTAATAGCTGAGTAGTTGAAACTTTATTGATAGAAGGAGACGGGGATTTATGTTTAAATATTTCGGTGCTTCGTCGTAAAATAGGAGATTCATCTTTTATACGATTATTAGCAGGATCTATTCTGTGAATTTCTTTCTTTTCAAGTTTAAATGATAACCCTGTCCGGGGAATGGTATTGTGATTTGATTTGTGAACTTCTTGTATTTTAGGAGATGGAGTGACACCCTTTACCTAAATAAAAATATTAAATCATAACGAAATATTTAGTTTAAATTATAAATATTAATAAAAGACAAATAAGAATACACGTTTAATTGATACCAAATTAATACATAAACCCAAAAAATAACACCTGATTACTGTGACTCTCTTGTTGTCACTATGTCTCGAAGAATAGAAGCTGTCCTCAAATACGGAACTACTTATTGGTTTCTTCGAAAGGGTGTCATTAACCTACGTGAATGTTCTTTGTTGCATTATTCAATCATGCCATCATTAAATTGAAGTGGTATTACGTTTCTGTCTAAAAACAAGTGGTCGGATCTTTTTGGACAGCACTGTATGTCGTGTTTCTATTAAAAACACGGAATAACTTATACAAAGTCAGATCTAAAGTAATACATTTTGTACCCAATCCAATTTGGAAAAAAACTTCTAATTGCAAAATAGAATCAACAAATCTGAGATTTTGATGTGTAGGGTGCTACATTTTTATCATTATCAAATAATTTCGGACATTGTAACACATTTTTCCAAAAGATAATTTATTTTAGGATACACAGTGTTAGGAAAAAAAAATGTTAAAAAATTTTGAAAGAAGGTTAAATTAAATATGTACAAATTAAAATTTTTATATAATTAAATATGTAACGTTTTAAAAAAAATTTACTAAAATTAAGAATCTAAATAAATTCTTAATAATTAAAAAAATTTTCAGAGTTTTAAATATAATATAAAAATTAAAATGCAAGTTGATTTTTTTATATGTGGAACGATTTTTAAAAATTAATAAAATTAAACGAAACGATTAAATATTTTAAAATGTTATCGTAATTTAAAATTGATAAATATAAAATTAATATAAAAAAATCAAATATGAATATTTATAAGTATTTTTATTTATATCGGTTTAAGATTTATAAAACAAATTGTTTGTCAAAAAATAATAAGTTTGTATAAATATTAAATTTAAACATTTTTTGTGTTGTAAAATAAAGTTTGGATGTCTGAAGTAAATCTTAATAATAATTCCGAGAATGTTCCAAGAACATCTAATACACATTTTTAAAGATTCACTGACAAAAATTTTCTATATAGACTATTTCTTACATTTTTTTGTTTTGTGCTTAAATGTGACCCAGATCGCTTGTGTAAAAATAATTTTAATTTTAAAATAAATAATTTTTTAATTTTAATAAAAGTACAGCATAGTAAAAATTATTTATGAACCGAATGTATTAAAAAAATTATTTTAATAATAATGCGTAAATTTAGAGAAATAAAGAAAAAACAGAAATGAAATAGAACTGACATTCACAAAGATACTGTCATTTTGACAATCTAAAATAAAATTAGAATGATGATGAGTGTCCAACGTTTATTGAGAGTAAATAAGTACTGATGTCTTAAAATTTCAAAACGAAACGGTGGTTTCAGTTTAAAGGATGAAATTTTGAAATTCTTTAAAAAACTTCAGAATAAAGAATTGTTAGTAAAGAGTATCCCGTATAGATTTTCTTTAATCAGATCTAGTTCTGATTTATTTAACATCTTGGAACAAGTAAAATGTTATTTCCCTTCCGACATTTAAGCCAGGACACTTCTAAGAGATTTTAATAACAAAATTGTTTTAAGAAAAAGGCTTCTTGATTTTGGAAAGATTTCTTCTTCATAATATATCAAAATAATATGCAAATATTTGAACTATTCGACTGGTAGGATTATTGAAATTAATGTCGAATAATAACGAAAATTAACAGCGACAATTACCACCAAAGTTATAATTGTTCTAATATTAGAATTGCAAATTTAATAGACGATTAAATGGCTAATTTCAATGATTTTGCATCAGTAAATATAATTGTCTAATTATTATAATATAATTTCTAATGCATTAATTTTATTTTTAATTATGGTTGGAAAAATTTGAATGGTTGACCAAAGCAAGTATTGCAAGATTAAAATAGGTAATTGTTGTTAGGCAATTTTAAAAATAAAATAAGCGAAAGTTAAAAGTAAAATTAATTATAATAAAATTACAAAAAAAAGAAGATAATTTCAAGTGAATAGAAAGACGAAATTAAAACAAAGAAATAAATATTATTCAAAAGAAATCAAGAAAATTGGTAAGAAATGCATTAAAATTATGTTGATTAACATATATTAAATATTATGACCAAGACAATATCATCAAAAGATGTCTTTAGAAGAATCAAAAGTGAAACATATAAATAAAGCACAAAGTAACATGTTTGCCTGTGTGATATTTAGGGTTATCCCTTAAGATTGTTAAACCGTTTGAATTGGATGAGGAATCGAGTTATTAAAAAAACAAGACGATTGCTTAATTCTAATATTGTGGTCAAAATCATACAAACAAACATACATATTTGATTTAACATAGTGGAAAACGAGAGACATCTTCTAAGTAACCATTTATTATTCACAATTCACAACATATTTCGTTCTTATCAGAACCTCATCATGTACTTTGTCAATTGGTATAACGGATTTATAAAATTACAAAATAAAACCAAAAATTAAAAGTATATTTTTTGAAAAAAATTTTAGTAAGATTTAAAAAAATTAATTGAATTAGTTTGAACTACTTTTAAAATATATTTTATTAATGTTTTAAGTTACTTCGATCCGATCAGAATTTCGACAAAATATCCTGTGTCTGATACAGACTCCTATTTGATTTTATTTTTATGTATTGATAAAAAAGAATAAAACAATGGAATGATGAAGAGTGTATATCATAGAAATGGTTAATAGACCACAAATAATATTGTAAAAATAAATAACATATAAATTAATAAAAATATGTAATTTCGAATAATTTTTTTCAAATAAAATATTCTCGAGTAGAATTTATTTTAAAATTCAATTTTCAAATCGAAAAAAAACTTAATACTTAATTAAAAATTTTTAAAAATATTATTTGGATAAAATTTAATATTTTACCCGGAAATTAGTGCAATTAAGTTGTTTGGAAAATAATGTCCAAATATAATATCTCAAAAAAAGAAACAGTATCTGTAAAAATTAATTTATTTTTCTTGCAAAAACCATTTGTTCATGATTCATCTTGGGCATTATTCATCTCAGAGTAAAAAAATCCTCTCACATTATTTTTCATCCTAAAAATTTGACTGATTTCAGTGATATTTTCGTATTTTAAATTCAATTTTAGCCGGAATTTTCGTCAACAAATATAATCGAATCTTATAAGTTTTAATGAACAGAACTAATGCAAAGTATTGAGAAAATATCATTTTCAATTCAGTCGGACAGTGCGACTAAAATCTGACAAAATAATTTAAATTTAATTCTTTTTGGGTGAATAATTTATATTTATATATATAACATTAACAAATGAAAACGTGTTTATTTTGCACAACATTGTTCACAATATTTCTATGAATTAATCTACTAGTGGAGACATATGTGTGCTCTATAAACAACTCCAACAAAATCAATACCAATGAGCAATCTAATATTTAGTATTTTATTTTACTATTAAAGTTTTTTAATTTTAATTATTACTATTATTATTATTGTTATATTATATTATTACTTCGAACGAATGTTTCAAATTTTTAATGTTTTTTGTTTCAATTTGGTGTTGATTTTAACTTTAACTTCTCAGCAATCTCGAGTTACTATTCGGCGGTTTGTATCTATCAATGACTTTATTCTGTCTTGATCGGTTCCAACGGTCACTCCAGAATGTTTTGCATCTCCAACTTCAAAATTACCGGAACCAAATTTTACAAACCAATCTTAGCATAGTCGTGTGGTTAATATATATATTTTTTCCATACACTTATAATTTTGGCCTTGCTTGAACTACTTTCTTACATTTTCGATAATAGGAGTAAAGTATTCAGAAAACACTGATTTCAATTTAACATCTTTGACAGGGCACAAAACAAAAACTATTGCAAAAAATCAAAAAAACTTAACAAACAAACCTTACTATCTCAGCCGCCCAAAAATATAATGACTCCGCGAATTACGTGTGAAGTCGACTGTGAAAAAATACAATTAGGTCTTTTGATGGAAAAAGACGAAATTACTTTCCGATAAACCCAATATTATTTTTATTAATAATAGTATTACTATTATGTGTATTATTACTTGATTAATATTTTGGCTACTAGTATAAATTGTATAACTCCTTTCAAAAAATAAACTTTATTATTATTTATTAAATGACTCAAGAAACTTTATTTGTTGCATAAATCTTTACTGTGTAACAATACGTTTTAAAATTCATATGCTTAAGATTTTTTATATAACAAGACTTGTCAAAATTAACTCATAATTATCAAAATTTATTTAATTCTTGACGGTATAAATATGTCACAATGCAAATAACATTTCTATTTACTTTAACTTAAAATGCTAAATTGTCTTTAAATCTTAATGTTTTAATGATTTCAGAATAATATAAAACTACGATTTTCTTAAATAAAATCCACTTTTGTTTCTGTCCACAGAAAGTTTGACGAATATAACTTCTAATCTTAAAATTATATCAGAAATAAAAGAATAAGCTTTTGTAATTTTTTTCACAATTTTCATCGAAGAATGTTCATTTTTTTAAAAATTTATTTATTTGAAATAAATGCCGCCGCTTAGGTGGAGTTAAATCAGAAATTAAATTGCGACCAATATTAAATTCAAAGTATACGAGGTGTAAGCGACAGACACGGTTAAAGATTTTATCAGAATATTTCTGAAATGGAATATTGATTTCATGGAATATGGATTCCTGCAATGATCATAGATTAGTACTGGAATTCTCTTAGGGACTTGTTGGGTGACGGTTAACAGCGATATTCCAAAACAATAAATTTTTAGAGTAAGTTAGCTGTAGAATTCGCCTTTCTTTTAGTGATGCCAACTAAGTGCCTCTATAAACAATGTTTTGAGGTCTTGGGACACAATGCATAATTTGCTTTTCGAATGACTTGAATAAAATGATGAAAAACTGTTTGATTTTGAACTGCCATATACAAATGACTTTGAACACCTAAAACAATAATTAACACAGGCAAAATATTTTTTGTAGATCGGTGTATTTATTTCAAAAAATTATTTTATGTAAGTCAAAGTAATAAAACTTCTCGTTTTATTTTTAAAATTTTATTGTAAGAAACTTTTTGATATTTTAATAAATTTAATATTGTGAGGAATATTTTAAATTTGGTATGTTGAAATTGGTTTGTTGAATTTTCTATGTTGAGTTTAGTATTTGGAAATGTGTTTCTCCCACCCAGATGGAAAATTGATATTTTAGATGTTC
>MQRK01176487.1:25611-38085 GCA_001938485.1 Girardia tigrina
AAGTGTGCAACCTAATATAAAGCATGTGAAAAATGAAAACAGTACTTTCATAAAAATATTTTGATTTTGCTTTTTAACCACGACCCTTTATGCATCTCTTTGCATACACATCACAGATCAGATGAATAATTGTACCTCTCAAAGGTACTTGTGATACTTCCCCTTATATGTAAACTATTAAAGTGATCTGAATTGTACCAGATGTTTTACTGACCATGATTCTTATCTTCTCAATTAGAATAAATCGTGTTCCTGATAATTTATATTATTACTATAGATAATTATATTATATCGCAATGGATATACATCTTATCATAATGTATAATATAACAAGAATCACATCTTATGATATCTATAACAAATGAGTATGAGGGACCGTATTACCAAAATGAACATTGTCTGTTTTCAAAAACCGGTCCCTTGATATTTCAATAAAAATGAACTTTGAAATACTAAACATTTCAGTTCATAGTTTGTGATGAAAAAAAATAAATCTTACAAGTTTTGAATTGGAGTCATAAACTTCCACTCGACCTTCATTAAAAGTTATGGCTTTATCGCCTCTCAATCTGAACAGAAAACGTAACTGATAATTCATTATTCTTAAAAAAGTTTTATTATGGAAATGAAAGTATTAAATACAACAATAACAATTATAAAAAGATATAAAATACATAGTTATTGAATATCGAAGCAACTATTATTTCTTTTAAATGTGCAGGTAAAGTTTTACATGAAAAATCTTTTCCTAATAAAGAGGATATTTAAATGTCTTCAAATTATTCTTTGATTCCAAAGAAATTCGGATTTTTTATGTTAAAAGAATAAATACGCGAATTTTATTTTTGTCTTGAGAGTTCCACGGTTTTAACTTAAAGAATAAGAAAAAGTAGATTAAAAATTATGATTGACGCTTTAATCACGTTTTCACATCCTTTTTAATCTTTGCAAATAATTAACCAAAAAAATTCATATAAATATTTGAAGAGCGATGATAAGTTATGTTTAAAAGACTAAAAACAATCACCAAAATATATTTCAATTAATTTAACCGGTGATCAACCGTAAGACTCGGTGCAATCACAATGCTCTTCTACTTTATTGAAAATATTCTAGTGATTATATCACAATTACGCAAACAATCCTTCGATATATAAAAGTCAGTTTATCAGTATTGATCTAGTTTCGCCTGATGACGAGGGTTGATCCGTCGAAATTAATCGCAATAAATTTTGATTTTTTTTGTCCTTAATATAAATTTTTTTTCAATTATCGGAAAATCTTTCTTTTTATCAACGGGCATAAAAATTATACAACTTCAATATTTCATTTTCACAAGAGTTATTAGGATTATAAATATCAATATCAATAATCTAAAAATATAAATTATCAGATATATTATAATATTTGATCGAAAAGATCGAAAAAAGTATTCAAAATAGTAACAACTATACAAATTAAATATAATTTAATACATTATCATACGATCGAATTTCGAGAATATTTTTAAAGTATAAATTATATTTGAAATATATAATTTATATTTAAGATTTTAAATTCGATGATAACATTGCAAAGGAAAACCCTTGAAGTTTAGAAAGTTCTTTTTTCGAAGGTAGTAAAAGAGATAACAGTTTGATACTTCAAACTTATTAGATGGAATAATCAAGGGTTAAGGTTATTCAAGAATTAAAGAATTTATGAAAGAAAAACATAAATGATTGAAAAAAATAGGAAATTTTCAAGAGTTCTCAATTTTATTGATCTGTTACTAAACTATAATTGTTTAAAACAAAACCAAAGTCAATGCAAATATTTATTTTGTACCGTATTTTTTGAGGAGATTCTGGAGCTCCATCACGCACCTTTCTCGGTGAAGAACCCGTCAAAGATCTCCCGGATCCGGGAGTCGCTGCAGCATTTTGATCAAAAAAAGTTGTCTCATCATCCGATCTGTAACTTGGCTCAAAATAATTACACAAAAGATATATTCTCACATCGCTTGGCGCTTATGTCTCAATAGATGCGGTTGAAAAAATTCATCTAAAATATAAATATAATTATTTATTTAATAACTAATTCTATATGGAAGTAATTTACTCACCGTATGAAACTTTGGATTTTTCCAAAACCTGAAATAAATAATAATATAAACGCAATAAACTTTTATAATAAAAAATAATTAATAATAATAGTTTTTTTAATATTATTACTGTAATTATAATACAGTAACTTATAATTATTTATTTATTTAAAAAATTAAATTTTTTTGGTCACCAATCAAGAATTCCAACAAAAAAATTGGAACCATCAAAATTTTCAGGAATTTCTGTCAGTTTGTTTATCCCGGCACTCGAACACCGGCATTATGGCAATAACGAATTTTATATACAAAATCTCATTGCTACTTCAGTTTATTCATGGAATGTTCTTTTTTTTCAAATTGAAAGTAGAAATAAAAGATAAATAAAGGAAAAAGATTGATAAAAAACATGAAAAAGGTTTTTAAAAAACAATTATAAAAATCCGTAGATATTACCGCGGCATTCGCTGCGAACGCAATGCCAATCAACAGAACCGCTATTCTCATACTTTAGAATGATTAAATTTTAAAAGGTCATTGTCTATTTATTTGTTTGGTGTATTTTAGTCGACTCAAAGGTCTCTTTCCTCATCTGTCAAGTACCATTAAAAAACCGATTACCAATAATAAAAATTAAAACAAAAAACGAGTTTTTTATCACAATCTCTTGAAATATAACTCCATTCATCATTATAGGGTCATGCACTATTTTTTTAAAACAAAATGTCATTTAAATGAAAATTAATAAACATCACTTAACTTATCATGAAGTCAAACGATTTTTAAATAAAATAAAATAAAATTATGTGTAAATTTGATTAATCTAAAGCTATAGATTACCTTAAATTACCCGAGATAAGCTGAACCCCTTTAGGACTTTTAACTCACTCTTCTCATTCTTTGTCATATGTATGATGAATTTTTAGGTAACATTAACCTTTATTTTTAATCTACAAACAAAAGACTTTGAAGAAGGATGAAGAGGAGAGAATGAGCAAATTCATGAGGATTTTTTTCATTACTTTGTGATACATACATATATATATATATATATATATATATACTTATAATACTATACTAAGCATATAAAACGAAGAGTGACATCCAAAAGATTTATTTATAATAAAATGGAATGTGATTTATGTTTGGGACACGATCTTATTTCGTTTCTGTTTTGTCAAAAAAATTTCGATTAATTGTTGCATAATATTGTTACATAACAAATAATTTTTACTTTTATATCCGATGAGATTACTCTTATCCAGTGAGAGATATTATGCGCAAATATTGTTCCTACACCAACACATTTACCATGCATATATCCCATCATCAAAACATCAATTATCATTCAAAGATTATTAGGTTAGTCTACCTATCTTGAGATTCTTGATCAACCTACAACAGTAATTCAACTAAAACTAAATTTAAATCATGAAGCAACCTCAGGAGTCAAAATTTACTATTTGTTTCTCCAACTGGTAACTAAATGAAACATAAACAGTCCTAACAAAATTAATTTAAGGTTCGTAAAAAGTAAAAATGGCGTCCGTTTAGCATTTAGCTATTACAAGATCTAAGACATTTATGTCTTAAGAGAAAGAGATCTTAACTTGAGGAACAGATCAAAAACACCTTAGTGAAAAACCCGACGGACAAAAATCCACAGACATATATTCCCCCCACAAAAAACCCGCGGTAAAATACCCCCTAAAACCAAACCTTCCTTGTAACAAAAATAATAAAGAGCCAACAATAGAGACCTAAGTTATTATTTCCGGGTTAGAGTTAGAGTTATGGTTAAGGTTAGGGTTTAGGTTGGGGTTGGGTTTAGGGTTAGGGTTTAGGTTAGGATTAGGTTTAGGGCTAAAGTTAAGGCTAGAGTTAGAATTAGGATTATGGTGAGCAAGTATACTGCACTCATATGTTAACCGGAAATCCGTTACAAAATCCGAAAAAGTACACTGATTCTATATCTTTGTTTTTGGGATTTTCGTCCTACACTCTTAACTTGATCAGAGAGAAGAATTATAGAAACAGTAGTTATGCAATTAATGAATAATTATGTCATCAAAACACACTTATTAAAGTTTTCAAGGGAGACGTGAGACATCAATTTGAGGATCTAATGTTTTAATAAATAACGCTTTGCAAAATGCTTTTTCCCCATAAAAATTATAAAAAGAGCCTGGTAATCTGAAATTTCTTACCTGTGATGCGTTTGGCAAATCAATAGAAAGGTTTAACTGAAAATTTTGTTTTTAGTTAACATTTTAAGGTTGATTATTACAAAAGTGACTTTTGACAACATCAATGTGATTTCTTGAACTTTTATTATTATTGCCAATAGAGTTGCTGCTACAACAATTCTTCAAATTACTTTCACCATACGACGTTTTTCTTGAATAATATTTTTTCTGCCACCTTAGTTTTTTTGTAAACAATCGAAAATATTTATAATATAAATTAATTATTAAAACTCTCACATGTTAAAATCAAATCTAAACATTAAAAAAGAAGTACCAATTAAAATAATATTTTAAAATTTTAAATTAAATTAAAAATTTAATATTTAATATTTGAAACATATTTTAAATATTTTTACTTTAAAATTAAATTAAATAATTTTCAGCTGTGTGCACTGGTGCATTGTTGTGGAAAAACTATAGCGTTGTGTTCTGCTTCCTTCTATTTTTTCTACCAGTTGACCCGAGCTGGCTGTAATATGCAGTGTTTATGGTGATGTCTTTGTCGGCTAAATCAATTCGAATAACACCTTTATGATTCCAAAAAGAGGAAAGTATTATCGCTCGTCCATGACTTGTCCCGGTTCCCATCTTCACAGATCACTGTTCTCCAGGTAGTTTCCACTTTGCTGACTCACGCTTTGTTTCTTGCGAATACATACTGAGTGAAGTTTAATCCTCCGAAATTAAATATGCCAGTAAAATCTCACCATTTCGGTTCAAGTTCATCTGACAGCACTTCAAGCGCTTTTGCATCATTTCACCAGTCAAGAAGTTTGGTACAAATCTGGAGCACAGTTTTTTTGGTACCCATGGATTGCAATTTGCGTGGGCTGTAAGAACACTGATGTTGAGCTTCATTGACAGCATTTTCATGGTAATTTGACGCTCTTCTTGGACCATCTTCTCCACATTTTCATCAAATGTTTCTCTAAGTTCTTGTGGCTGACCTGAATTTCTTTTTCAAATACGGAGGTGCAATCACCTTTAAACTTTCAGACCCAACATTTAACAGTGGTCAGAGATGAGGAGTTATGTAAGTAAGTCGACTGCAAAAGAACGTATATTTCACTGCACTTCTATCTACATGAAGACCTTGATAGCGCTGCGATATTTGACTTCCGAAATCATCGCACTGTCGAAAATTTAAAATGTTGCAATAACAATTTTAATGCTTTTCATAAAATAAAACAATTACTGAAATTAAAACCTATATTGATTTATTTTATCACACAAAAAACTAAAATTTCTTACGACATTTCTTTAGTTATTGGACGCATCACGTTCATTTCCACAATGTCACTAATAATAAGCGGTGATTATCTATAACTTCACCAAAGTATTTATGTGTTCATTTAAGCCTTTTACATTA
Source organism: Girardia tigrina (assembly GCA_001938485.1). Classification (NCBI taxonomy): domain Eukaryota; kingdom Metazoa; phylum Platyhelminthes; order Tricladida; family Dugesiidae; genus Girardia; species Girardia tigrina. The sequence goes on from MQRK01176487.1 coordinate 31,310, forward strand.
ATGTTCATATTATTTAAAGTTATACTTTTAATAAAAAACGAAATCATTTTCGAGAGAACTCCATATTTAATTGTCTTTGTAAATACAAAGATTTTGATAAGGGATGTATTTATATTTTTATCAATAATTTCCTCTCAAATAAGGACATTCTTCATGACACAATTATCCTTCCATTTGTGGTTCATTATCCTTTTTATTGTTTTACTTAATTTTTGTTTGAACATAACAAAAAATAAATAAAAAGTTTTTAAAAGACCATCAATACGTTATTTTATTTTTGTATCAACCAACTGAATCAGACCCAACCACAAAGTTTATTACGTACATCAAATGTGTATTTAATTAAAACCAGTAGTCCAAATAAGCAACAATGATATTAAAATACAGAGCCAGATGAGGGCATAAATTTTATTAAACAAACAAATTTGAATGATTATCTTAATCTTCTCGTTAACATTTGCTTCCCAGGGACCCAAAACCAAATTGGCGTTTAAATATCTTCGTAAAAAGTATAACTTACAGTGTTTAGTAACAAACGGTTTTTAGTAACTACTGAAGTTTCTCGTGGATATCATTAAGTTTCAGCTACCTAAGTTATAAAATATGGTATTTGTGACGGCTCAAGGTTGGTTTATGATCGCTAGTGATTTCAGTGGTAGTTAAAACGCGAAAAAAATATCTGATCAACGCAGAAAGGTTTTGTCATTATAGAGGAACGAACATATAAATTGTTAAAAAATTATAAGTTATACATTGTTAACTTATTTATGTACCTTCGCAATGAATTCATTTGGTGTCATAGTGATAATTATGAACCTCATAGGATTTTCGAAAATTCTCTTTCACAGTGTAAAAATTGAAAGTTTCAAATTAAGAACAAATTAATAATCAATTCTAAATTGTATGGATTCTTAAGACGTATCTTCTTTAATAAAAATTATACAAAAATCTCTTGTCTGATATTATCAATCACTAATTCAATGACGAGACATTTGGCTATGAAAAATATCGATCATCGATTGTGAATTATCAAAAATAACATCGAGATATTTAAGTTATTAGAAGCAATGTGTACGCATTACACAACATGGTACAGGAAGAGTTAAGAGAATCATAGTTACTCCCCACGTTTAATGTAATTTCTTCGTATCGATATTCAAAGTACTGGACAGATATTATATTGCGTCTAAACCGTTCACCAGTCATCGTAATGCTTTGTTTTAATTAGACAGTCGGATTCCTCTAGTCTGTGCCAGTTCTAGGTTGATCGCTATTTGTCTAACGACGATGACAAATTCCGAAAAATAAGCCATCTAGCTAAATTTTCCCATCAATGAGTCGAAAAAAGCTCCTAAAACAATTAACCATAAAAAGCAACTATAATAGAATCAAAATTACTATTTACCGAAGAAAGCTCAAATTACATCCAATTGACTTTTAAATAAAGCCCATCATACCCGATCCCTTGAGCCAATCTTTTATCCGTAGGTACGGATTTATTTTGCCAACTTCCCTTACCCCAATTGTTCTAACACTAGAGACTGCTCACATTGGAAACCCGCTGCGGATATCGGTTTGAAAAAGTTTAATGCAAAAATCGAAAGGTTCAAATTAAAGACCAAAATATGTGAATATTTGATTTCGAATTTAAATTCGAATATCAATTCAAAATTCTATGAATTCTTAAGTCATATTTTTGATAAATAGTTTACAAAAATCTCTTAATATTATCAATCATTAGTTTAATAATTTGATGTTGAGTTTGAACTTTAAACTAGAAATGAAAACCAAAATTCAGTGACTCATCCTAGTTGTACTACTGAACAAAAAAACATTTTCAAAAAATATAAATAAAATAGAAAAACCTCAAATATCTTTTGATAAACGTTATATTTGATAAATGATATTTTGTCGTGATTCTAATGGGAAGGGAAATACGTAAAGAAGTATTAATTTTCAGTCCGAGTCATATTTCTATAAATAAGGTCCGGAAATAAGATCATGTTTTAATATCTAAATAAAATGAATTAAATTATTAATGTTACTAATTTTAGAGGCCCCCCGGTCCCCCCGATAAATTAGGTGATCTTGATGACTAAACCGAACACCAGAATCGAATCATGACTCCGATGTTCGGGTCGGGAAACATTTCTTTCGTAAACCGAGTTGAGTCACGAAAGTGGGAAGGAATGAAAACAGGTTTGGCTATCGGATTTCGAAAAATAAATCGAGACACATTTTATTTTCCCTCGAAATGAGACTAACGAAAAGCAACTTGCTTTTGATATCAGAAAAAAATTTTAAAAAAAATTTTTTTTTTTCGAATTTTTTATCATTAAAATCTCAATAAAATTAACAAAAAATAATTTCAATAGTTAAAATTTTTATTGATCTATTTTTTGTTTTTTTTTTCAGTTGAAGAGAAAGTCATTAAATAAGTGTTTGGGATTATTTATTTATATTTAGTTTATATATTTTTTATAAAAAATATTTTTTTAAGCCTTTTTTTAATAGGTCTGTCATTTTTTGTATTAATTTATAGACTTTGTTTATTATTATAGAAGATTATGCTTGGATTATATTTTTATTGATTTTTATATATTTGTTTACTTTTTTAATTTTATTTATAAATTATTAATATATGATTAAAATATTTTATTATATTACTAGAATATGCCATAATTTATGTAAACGTTTAATGCAAATTATACGTCAAATTGATATTAAAATAAAATATTATACTTGCATCATGGAATAGTAACAACCGTTCAATCAAGATTATCAAGTTGCCATTCAAAAAACATTATATTATTTATTTATTCGACAAAGTATAATCTATCATGAACAATTGTTTTTACCCACATGTTTTACTAAAAATTATGAAGAATTTCAAAAAAAAAATACTCCGGTTTCATACCCGCAAATATTTATTCCGAAGTTCGGTTTCTCAACCGTTATAATATTGAGGCAGATTTCCCAATAAAAGCTCGAATGATAATGTCGATTGCTTTTGTTCTGGAAATAGATATTGACCCTGCACTGACCATGCTTGATGATTATCACCCTCTAAAATCAGAACTATTTATAAGTTGGTTTATAAAAGCATATGTTGGTAGACTCTGACAAAATGAAACAAGAGCTTAACCGCTTTTTTCATTTGAAGTTTGATTGATTTATCGACATACGTTAATTTGGTCTGATAGAACCAATAATTTTCTAAAGCATACCATAGAAGCATACAAGGATAAGGCATCAGTCATCCAGTAATAAGGAAATTTACTAGTCACTTACAAAAGATGCAAGAAACGTTTGATGCAGGTTACGAACGTTTCACCGCCAAATATGAAGCACCACATAAACGATAATGATATGAAGAATCTGATAAGCGTATTCTCAATAAAAAAACTATAAACGGGAGAACTTAATCCAGTTGAACGTTCTACATAGTAGTTGAACTCAGAAACAAACTTGCATTCCATTCTTTTGTCCACAAATATTTTCATCAATTGATTCCTTCAACTTCCAATTAAGCTTTCATCTCAAATACTCGCAGTTCTTGAACAAGTATTATTTATCAAGTATTTATCAATCCTTTTGAACCATTTGAGACCAAAGTGGTCTTCAACATGCATTGAGAGTGATGGTTTTATTTCTGGACAAGCCAATGAAACAGTTCACAATTTAATCTAAAATAGACATTTTACCAAACTTTACTTTAATCTACTAAAAATGTCTCAAAATACAAACGCATATAGTGCAATTAGAAAGTTTGGTGAACTGCTTGGTTCAGTGGCCTTACCATCGAAGTTGGGTCTAAGAAAAAAACGATTTTCAGATTTGGTGATTCAGCTTTTATAGGGACTACAAACATTGTCAAGAATCAACAAAAAATGTGAAGTTAAAATTTGATGAATCATAAAGCTTTCCAATGGCGGAAAGAAGTAATTATTAAGCAAACCCATACATAATTCTTCAGTAATAGACTGCTTCTATTAGGCCACTCAAATACGGACTATTCATACATAGGAATTTTAGAAAGCTCAAAAATTTGAAGAACGACTTATTGTCTTTGGCTTTAATTATAAAATTTGATGAAAGATTATTACACAGATGAAAAATAACACGTTGTTTAAAAGCTTTATCTCAATGAGCTTGTTTTTAATTTTTATTGCAATGTATGGTCGACATATAAAATCTGATCTGGTATTATCCCCAATTATTGATTAATCGAGGAGCTCATCTTAAAGTTTTTTTATCATCAAATTCTCCCTTGAAATTTAAGATACTGCCAGGAGTAGCTTTCACCTTTTCTTATCATCCTGCGTTTGCAGTTCATGGAGGAATTTGACGCAGTTAAAAGAATTTGTTAATCCATTTAATATTCCCATAGATTTTAAGTGGTTTAAAAAAGTTCCACGATTAGTAAATAAATAATCAAAGATTAATTAAATAAAAAAAATAAATAATCAAAGATTAATTCCTTGAGTACATCAAATAGATAAGATCTTTTTTAAAGGACTTATTCTATCAACAAACAATTTTCATTCTTCAATACAATTAAAATTAAAATTGATAGGTCAATTTTAATAAATAGAACGACGATTTTTCATGGAAACTAATTCCCAGATTTTGAGAACTACAAAGTCGAAAATCGAAACCAAAAAGCAAAATCACGGATTATTCTACGGTACTATTTAGACTATCCAACGTCAACCCTTACATGTACTATTATTTATTGGTTCAGATATCAATTTTCATTAATCCAACTCTATTCTGAATCTAACTAGTAAATGTAAAAATTAAAATTTTTATATCCATTCTTTATGCAGACAGAACTCTACTTTGCCAGCAAAGATTTTAAAATTTAAAAAATTTTAATTAAAAAAAACAATAAAAAATCAATACTTATAATTTATAAATAGATATCTTGCAATTAATTTTGTTCGGGAATTCCGAATTTTCCGATTTTATCCCATTTTTGGATCCTAAAAAGATTTTTTCGATCAAATTTTTAAATAATCATTTATTGTCATCGAGAATGAGTAAGTGTGCAAAGTTTGAAGAAAATCGATTGAGTAAAAAGCCTTCAAAAACAGGTTTCTAGATTCCATGGATACATATATACATATACAGGCATACCTCGATTAACGCTACCTCTTTTAGCGCTGTTTCGTTATAGCGCTCTTTTGATTTTATGAAAAAAAAATAATTTTATCTTCAAAATATTTTTTAAAAGGTTTTCTTTTTCTAATTTCATATGAAAATTGTTACTATTTAGAAAAGCAAAAATTAAATTAAAAAAGTCAAAGTGTTAAAACTAAATTTATAATTCATGGAATTCGTTTTTGAAAAGAAAAAAAATATCAAAAATAATTATAATTCGAGGAATCCCCAAATGTGAAATTTTATATTAAATTGTTCATTCGAAATAGTGATATGGTTTGATATAGACCTAATTTTGATTAAATTTTGTTTAAATAAATAAAATTCATTAAATAAAAAAAATCAATTGCTTATAAAAATATGGCCGAGAAAAGAACTGGTGAACCACAGATACATGTTGCTAAACAATCTAGAAAAAGCTTGACGTTGGAGATGAAAATTAATGTTATTAGGCGAATTGAGAACGGTGAACGGCAGTCCGAAGTGTCTTCCAGCATAGGGTTGGCTGGATCAACCATTAGAACCATTCTTAAAAATTCCGATAACATTAAGAAATCCATTTGTACAACAACTTCATTATCTGCCAAGAAAGTAAAACGCACAAGAAATACTCAAGTAGAAGAAATGGAAAAATTATTAACATTCTGGATTGATGATCAAACACAGAGAAACATGCCAATCATAATGGAAAAAGCCAAGATATTATATTTAGAGCTTGTAAATTGAACTGCAGAAAGCTCCACAACCGAGAGTTTTGTTGCAAGCCGAGGCTGGTTTGAAAAGTTTAAACTACGTTCAAATTTACACAGCATTAGTCTTTCCGGAGAATCTTCCAGTGTTGATAAAGAATCTGCAGAGGTGTTTAAGAAGAGTTTGGATAATATTATAAAACAGAAGAATTATCCTCCGCAGCTTATTTTTAATTTTAATGAGACCGGTTTTTTTTGGAAGAAAATGCCATCAAAAACATTCATCTCCAAAGAAGAACAATCCGCACCAGGTTTTAAAGCCACGAAAGATCGTTTAACCTTATTATTAGGTGGAAATTCAACTGGGGATTTCAGGATGAAACCGCTACTCATTTACCATTCTGAAAATCCCAGGTCAATGAAAGGGATTTCTAAACAATCAATGCCTGTGATTTGGATGGCAAATCGAAAAGCATGGATGACAGCAATTTTATTTAAAAAATGATATCAAGACCATTTCTGTCCTGCTGTAAAATCGTATTGCGAAAGAAATGGATTACAAAAAAAAGCATTGCTGATTCTCGACAATGCTCCTGGACACTCAAAATTTATCAGAATTTCAAATTTGTTTGCCTGTAGAAATTATTTTTACACCTCCAAATACCACATTAATTTTGCAACCGATGGACCAAGGAGTGATTGCAAATTTCAAGGCTTATTATATCCGAAAAACCTTTAAGCAACTAGTTGAAGCAGTTGACAGCGATCAATGTTCCATCAAAGAATTTCGGAAGAAATTTAATACCATGAATGCCATAGAAAATATCGGTTCATCATGGAATGAAGTGCAACAAAGTTGTCTCAAAGGATGTTGGAACTGCTTGCTTATTAAAACGGTTGAAGAAGAAATAATTAATGAACTAC
>MQRK01176487.1:39483-63973 GCA_001938485.1 Girardia tigrina
TATATATATATTATCAATTATTTATCGAATTTTAATTTTCAGAATTTCCAACTGCCTTTTAACTTTTAATTATCTTTTTTATTACATCTCTGACAACAAAAATTTCATAAAAATTCTTCCTAATAACTCTTAAAATAAATGCAAAACAATTAAAATTCAATTATTTATGAAATTAACTTTTTAAAATTAAGTAAGATATTTTTTACTAATAACTGTTTAAAAACTTTTGATTTTAAATATTTTCTTATTTTAGAGATCATTTTTAACAATAAATTATTTTCAAAACTTTATAGAATGTTCTTTTTTTTAAAGAATTTAAAAGATTTTTATTTTAAAGAATTATTTCATTTTAATTAATCAAACATTATTTTTAATTTATTTAAAATATAAATATTATTTTTAAAAAAATATCAAAAATTTAAAGTTCACCAAAAGGAACCCCGGTTACCAAATTACATAATGCCGAATTCGATCAAACAAATGAAATAGTAAATTGATATTCTTAAATAAACCACTTTATTATGTTTAAAAACATTTTCATATAGTTTTTCAGTTAAACTGTTACAAGGGTTTTCGTTTTGAACGATTAAATAAACTACAGATTTAACGAATTATATATTGTGTTACTTTCATTAAATTATTGATGGATATTGGTTGTGAATTCATGTTGCAGCCACAATATTGCCATGATCTTGTACCATCGTATTATAACTTATTTTGCTCCCAGAAAAACGCCCTTCGTAGTAAAACTTTCAATGATGATGACGCTATAAAATCTCACTTAACTCATTTGTCGGTCTCAAAGGATCATAGTTCCTCGAGCATTGAATTTTCAAGTTGTCACAGAGATGGCAAACGGTCACCGAACAAAATGGAAAATAAATCATAGATTAAAGTTCATTCTAAGTAAAAACAACTCTTTTATTTCATTAAACAAACCGGTAATTACTTAGAAACCAACCCAATATACAGAATAAAGAACTTGGTCCAAAATAATTTGTGCTATAGATCAATCATAAATTAATAAAATTATTTTTAAACATAAAAGATGTAATATAAAAATTTTATTTAGAAAACAGACTCTTACTTTATTAAAACAAACAATAATAATTTATTTTATTTACACATATTCTCATAAATTACATGTAGATCAACGAGGCCTCCTGAAATTCGCTTTTCTTCCTGAATAACCGAATCGATATCGGAATAATAATTCCGAAAGGAAATAGGAGCAAAAGGTACAAATAATTTAAATTCCACTGGACAGAAGGAGTGGAAGGGTTGATGGTCTGACTTGAGTTAGGAGACGCACAAACATTATAATAATGTTTATTATTTTCAAATGAAGAATGATGAATCCTTGAATCATACAAATAGCTTTGACTGTTATTCCTTTCTCCTTTTATTGTGAAATTGTAGACATCTTTGCAAATAAATCTGAAGGTAACTGAATAGATCCCATCGTCCGGTTCCAGTGTTGTCGATTCAGCACGATCGCCGCAAGTTAACAACACTTTGCTCAGAGGTTCAATGTCGCATTTCATGAGTATCGTTGTGGCTTCACAATGAAATAATATAAAATAAAATAACTGTTGTATCATTAATGTTATAAAAACTGAACAAATATATCCGGAAGACGTAAAAGATAACACTTAACTTTCACAAACGATTTGCGTCAATTTGACTTTATTATTTATAATATCATGACTTGAAAAAATGAGGGTTTCGGGTTATTTACTTCTAAATTAAAATAATTAGTTGGCTTACCCGGATAATAATTGAATTTTTACTTGAACCATAGTCAAGATATCTCTTGACTAAATAAACCCTTCTTTTAAAGTAATAAATAGAAAAATATTAGCAATTCAGATATTATTTATAAAAATATCTCATACTTTTTGAAGAATAAAATCAATAATATTGAAAATTTTGTATTAGTTATAAATGGTATATTATTTATTTATATTTCTACACGCCAACAACAAGGTGTACCCTTATGCTGATCACACTTCAGTGGTTCTTCGACGACCAATTACGTCTATTTATAAGGGTTATTGACGACATATATTTTGAAAATGAATAGTTTTTTATCAATTTGTTTCTGATTCATTTTTAATGCTTTCACACGACATTAAAAATATTTTTGATTGTATTCATTATAAAGTGAATAAACAAAGTTTAACTTTATAAAATAGTTTAATCTGGTTCAATAAATAAATTTGCTTTGCCAAACCAATATATTCAATGCAGCAATAAATTAATGAATTGTTATTCAAATAAAAGATTTAAGTTTTGTAAAAAATTAAATATAATTGAACATTTTAATCATCTTTGTGTGGTAAGAGAGTACACTAGAAAATATAAATAAAAATAATTAAACAAAATATAATAAAATTTTATCTTAAATTTCCAAAACAACTAGAACTAATTTTAAAAATTGGATTTTATGTTCCATTAATTGATTCAAAACACATTTATGTTTTGCTTAGAATTTATTCTTTCAATTAGAAATTGTTTATAAAAAAATTAAATAATTAAATATTTTATATTATTGAAAATTTTCAAAATTTATCAAATTTGTTTTTCATGTTTCGTCCAGCAATAAAAGTTAAAAAAAGTTTTAAAAACAAAATTCAAATGGAAAATATTTCAAACACAAAATCTTTTGGTCTTTTGTTATCATAAATTGCTTTAATATATTCATTTTTTAATATTAAACTTTATGATAATTGTTTTGTTATACTTATTGTAAAAATAGTGATTTGGAGGTATCGTCAAGTCACTATTTTTACTATAAAATAAAAGTTGACAACAAATCTAAACTAGCCCGACTCATTATTTCAAGGAATTGCGTTAGACTAGTTTAGTGTTCGGGAAGATAAAACAATTACGTCAAAAGAAAAATGACTAACGAAAAACTCTTTTAATTTAACACAAAGCAAAGTTACATACGATACTATTATCGGTAAGTAATGTCATAATTCGTATAGTCATTATTAAATTAATGATCTTCAATCGATTAAATTAATTCACTAATTATAAACTGTCGACAAACATGAAAAGCGATGAAACCGATTCACTAAGCGGTTGTTCGGCCGGTGGTGGTGGGGGCACCGGTGATGGTTTCCGGCTCGACACGGCTGGTTCTCATTTCGACAGTGTTAATAATAATAAACGAAAAAACGTAATAGCTCTGTAACTAGGAACGTATCTGTTTCAATCAAACTTGCACCTGAGATTGAAATTTTGATATTCATGAATAACCGTGTAAAATTGAGTCCCATAATTATCAAATTGGCAAACATTAAATATGATCGTCACATAGCAATCATGACTATTTATGTGGTATTCGAATTTCTCCCAGTAAAGACAAAGTTCGAATAAATTGTGAAACATCAAAGTTACTTTCAATCTAATCTTGGTGTTACTTAGGCTAGTTGAAAGGGGTATATAAAATTTCTTCTATAAAGTTGTCACTATTACATTCGTTTCTTGATCTACAAAAAAAATGTTTACATGAGAAAAAATAAAATAACAATAGACATACGTATACGAAAAAAATTATGTCTAGTAAAACCAATTTATCCAAAAAGAAGTATCATACTTATATACAATATTCCATGACGTACTAATCAACCACAGGGACAAAAAGATACAAAATGGAAGTCTGACTAAATGGATGTCACACTGATGTAAGAATCTACAATCTTTCGCATGACTTAAATATGGTGAAGCTGCAAAAATATTCAAACCCCGAATAAATATTTAATTTTATTTTAGTAATATTTATATAACTTTAATTTTTATATTTAGTGAAACTCCTCTATTTTGCCATCTTTTTTGTTCGTTTAATACTTTCAAACAAAGATTAATAAATAACGATTAAACTGCTTTGATTTCGTATATTAAACATCCGTTTCTAGAGAAGGTATCATGATTATACTAATCGGAGACATAAGTACAACGTTTACAAAATAATTGATGCTAATTGAGGCAAGTTGATGCTCATAGCTTCTTTTTACTCGTCTCATTTTGGAATTTCCATTCCTAAGACTCGTTTTTAATATTCGGTAGATAGAGTGAGAGCGGGGTTTCGTAAACTGTGAAGATGTTTTTGAAGAAAAATATCTCCAACTTACTCCAATGTCATGAGTTTCGCATGACACGAACTGAGTCAGTTTTCATACATTTCACTTGTTAAGAACTTTTCTCCGACCCATAGACTTTATCCAGGAATCTAAACTTACTTTGCTCACATTCAGACTGTCGCAAAGTGTTCTTTGTAGTGATGCGTCTGTCAAATATGAATATATTCACCAAAGTTGCTTTAATGCTTTCACCAATTTTCAATGGTCTTCCGATACTTTTCACCTCAAAACACTTTTTCTATCATACTTAAATTGTGCAATCCATTAATAAATAGTAGTTTTGAATGGGCTTTCATCGTGATATAATTTCCTCAACTCCTCAACAATTTCAATCGCTGAAAACTTCTTCAAAACAAGAAACTTTATTAAACTACGAAATTATATGTGATTATATATGATTATAATGAAAAATTGAATGTCCGCAAAAATTAGAACACCTGCAGATGCTAAAACAAATTGTATTTCAGTTACCTATCATATTCAAGGAATATATAACAAAAAATACAATTAAATTGATATATTATTAGACCTTTATTCCGGTATTTAATGGAGGCACTACGTAGAAATTGTTAGAAATAAAATTAAAAACAACCTTCATCGAAGGTTAAAAGAGTTGATCCACATGTTTTGACTCATAAAATCAATATTATAGACGTTTAATTATTTTTTGTATCGAATTTTATTGTCAGTAATTGACGATATATTTATAATATTTGGCATCTTTTTTTATTAACTTCAGTAACAGCAAAATCCTATTTCCACAAGACAAATCAAACAGCCTACGCCGATTCTGTCTGACCGATTTCGTCTGGAAACACTCAAATTATATTTATACCAATATTCAAAATAAATAAATAAACATTTCCAAAAAGAAATTAAATGAAAACTCAATTGAAACTGATGAAAAAAATAAATTAAAAACGATATTTTGTTATTTTTTGTGGTAAATAAAAAAGAGAAGAAAGAAGAAGAACTTTAATTGAATTTCGTTAATACTTACAAAATTTTCCGATTTCTTTCAACTGATAATTAAAAGACAAAAATAAATAATTTGCGAAAAAAAACATTTGTTATTTAATGAAAAAAAACGAAGAGAAAATTAATTTTTTTTTCAAATTAAAAAAAACAATTTCTAATGACAATTCAATTTATTAAATATTTAATTAGATCATTATATTCACTTCTATTCATCATCATGACAAACTTGATATCATTTCATGTTAACAAATATTTACACGAGGAAAATGAATTGCTGAAGCGTTTCGACAGTTCCGTGAAAAATTAATATCCCAAAAGAATGAAGGATTCCGAAAGGAAAAAAGTGACATTTAATTAAAACGAAATTCTTGATAAACACAGCATCTGTTATTTAGCCAATTTTTCTGCCAGCTAATTTGTTAAAAGAGGGAACCATTCTTGCACAAATATTCACATATCCCTTAATAAACAAAATTAAACCGACAATAAAACTAATGAAATCAACATAGAAATTCTAGTTGAGAGATTCTTGAAAACATTCTTCACATCAAAACAAAAGGAGAATAAAAGAAGAACAAGACGAAGTAAAGAAGATTATTGAGAGAGACCGTTGAAATGTTATATCTTTCCTCCTCCCTCATCACCAATTATATAACCGAAATTAGAAATTTATCAATTTGTATCAAACTTGGGAAAGGAAATTATAACTTTTGATTAAAACAAATTATCATGACAGATAGTTAAAACAAATAGTATTCGTCTAATAAAAATAAAAACAATCTTCGGCCGTTCATTGGTCAAAAAAAAATTATTATCAGCTTCATTTAAAAAAAATATACATCACGCGAAATTAACTTTAATTATTAAAGAAATTATCAACTCTTTTTACAACCTCTTTTTTCATGGGAGTTTTGATACTTTTGATTTTAGTGTTCACCTCGGTCTCGGTTTACGGCAGAGACAACTCCGATATCAGTAATAGCGATGTCGATTTTTCCGAAAAAGCCAAAGTAACCCTCAGTAACATCATGAATGAGAAACGTCGATCGAGAAGTGAATCGTGGCCGCCGGACGATCAGGACAAAAACTACAAATTGGGCATCAAATTAATCGGCGACAAAATGTCGGCCAATTTCGACGCCAATACCAAACCCACCCAGCAGCAAAGAAATTCGAAAAAATTGGCGAGTTTGTTTTGGAAATATAATTTAGACACCGAATGGTTGTCGATTAATAAGCCCGAAAAGTTGACTGGTCTCATGCCGATGGATCAAGTCAATATGAAGGAAGACCTATTAAAAGCGGCCAACAAACTTAACTTTACATTTGTTGATTCTGTTGGTGCGATGCTTGAAATTCCGGAAAATATGCAAAGTCTATTTCGGAAGTGGTTAATGGAATATTCGTCTTGTCAAATGAATTATGTTTGGGAAGATCTCGGGGAAATGTTTTGGCCGAGTTGGATAAGACGTGGTCTTTGTACGAGTGCAAAATCGTGTTCCTGGCCGTCAGGAATGGCATGTAAACATAGCGGTTCACGGACTTTGCATTTACTTCGATGGCTATGCAGAAAAGATACCGATGGTTCCGAAGCGAGAAAACTACAGGACTATAAATTGAAATTAAAAACTCAGAAAATGAAAAAACAAATGCTTTTTTTCCAAAAACGACGACGACGATTTCCGTCAAACAGTCGCCAAAATCGCTCCTTAGACGAGGAGAAAAGGAAGCGGAAAGCGAATCGAATTATTCGACGTTTATCCAGAGCTACCGATGGTTACTTCTGCCAGTGGAGCATGCTGAAATATTATATAAATGACAAATGTTCGTGTCAGTGTAAATGAAACAGATTTCATTCAGTATATATATCAATACAAAATTGCCATTTATGTTGCAAAACGATTTATAAACATTACTTCCGTTTTGTCATTGAACTTTGTAAATAAACTTTGATGTTATAAGATCTGTAAAATATCATTTTACAGATTTAAATTATGTGTTATTATTCTTGGAAAAAACAATTTTGTCATTTATTTCGTTTTATAAATTATTTGAAATTATTTATATTTTGTAATAATCTTAAACTCACAAACTCATGCACCTTTGGAAGGACATTTCAAATTAAGTTTTAAGGTTTTCATATAAAGAACTTTACAATTTATATTAAAAAATTTTATTTTATAATGATAATAGCAAAGGTTTATTTATGATTGTGAAAATATTTTATATTTAGTGCGTTGAGTTTGGAAATTTGGTTCTCCCAGCGAGATGGAAAATTGATATTTTGGATGTTTGAGGATGATTTAAATTTTAACTTTCTTGATAAAATTTTTAAAATTTTAATTATTAACAAATTAAATCTTTAAAAAATGGAATATTAAAATTTTGATAAAATAAATAAGTTTAAACTCAATTTTAAAATCGATTAAAAAATTTTTTTTAATTAAATTTTTTTTAGATAAAACTTTTCGGGAAATTGTTTAAGTGAAATTTTAAAAATTAAATCTGAATATAATTTAAATATATTAAATGAAAATTTGTTCGAATAATTCTTTAAAACAATTCATGATCAAAAATATTATAAATTTTGCTCGATGTCGAATTACGAAAATTTTACTGGGACTAATAAAATTTAGTAAATCTAATACTAAAAAAATGACGGGAAATGTCAACCACTTGGCCTGGAATGATTTTCTTAAGAGGGTCGACCTTTCAAGACTCCTCGTTAACTTACAAACGGACCAAGAGTCTTTTAAATAATAAATTTAGAATAAATTTCCATGAATAGTTAAATAAATATTAAAAAAATAAATAATAAAAACCGAAAAACTTAATTTTGTATATGTATTTTTTGTGGATAAAATTTAATTCTTTCAGTAAATAAAGGCTCTTGTCGTTAGATTCCATTGAAAAATTTCTATCTGTTGACATTTTATTACCGAAAAACTTATCAAGTGGATCAGTTGCTGTAATAGTCGCGCGTTTAATTTAAAATAATAAAACTCGAATTATAAAATATGATAACCGATATCGTGAAGGGTCAAATCGGAAAATAACTGAAATAAATAAATTAGGTCGATCTTATTATCCACGGCAAAACCTATACCCTAACGTAGGTGTAAATTCACAAGTTTACTTTTATCAAGGTATGTATAATGAAATAAAACTAATTAATGAGATATTATATACAGTACTCATTGAGTTATTTGAACTGTCAGTTGTTTGAAGAAAATAGTAATTTTTTTCAAAATGATTTATTTTTCCAAATGATTCAATGGTCTTTTTAAAATTATGACATAAATTTTATAATTGAGTTATTTGAGTAATTGAGTTATTTGAACCTTTTACAAATCCCCAAGGATTCAAATAAATCAACGGCTACTGTAGTTAATAATTACTCAGTTAATATATTATATAAATTACATTTCTAAAAAACCACATTTTTTATTATAACGGATTGACTAAAAAGAATAACATAATAACTATTGGTTTGGCCAAAAAGTCATTGCGTTTTTGAGTACTTCCTAATAAAAAGCTTGAAAATATAAAACGATGTGATAAAATTTAAATTCAATTATATATTCTGAAACCTTAATTTTCAGACTATGTTTATACAAAATATTAAATGATTTTGTTTTAATTTATTACTTTACCGTCAATTCGAAATGGAAAATCAAAATGAGCATATTCGTCATGTTTTGTTAATTTATTTTCGCAAAGGGAAAACCGCTGTGCAAGCTCATAAGAAGATATGTTTTGTATATGGTAGTGACTCCTTAAAACTTCGACAGTGTCAATACTGGTTTTCTAAATTTCGTTCTGAAAAATTTCATCTGAAAGATGCACCACGCTACGGTCGACCAGTTGAAGTTGATGGCGACAAAATAACAGCACTGATCAAATCTAATCCACATATGACGACAAGAGAAGTTGCTGAGACACTGGAAATATCAAAATCAAGTGTTGGAAGTCATTTAAAGAAACTTGGATTCGTCAGTAAACTCGATATGTGGTTACCGCATGAACTGAAAGAAATTCATTTGGGGAAACGTATAGACATTTGCAATTCCCTTTTGAAGCGAGAAAAAAGTGATCCATTTTTGAAGCCCTTGATTACGGGTGACGAAAAATGGATTGTTTACAACAATGTGGAACGCCGACGATCATGGACAAAACGTGGTGAAGCTGCCAAAACGATCCCAAAAGCAGAAATTCGCCAAAAGAAGTTTATGCTTTCCGTCTGGTGGGATTTTAAAGGAATTGTGTTTTTTTAACTCCTTCCGAGGAATGAAACCATCAATTCAGACACATATTGTGGTCAGCTGGAGAAATTGGCTCATTCAATTCAACAGGAACGTCCTGAATTGGCAAATCGAAAAGGAGTTGTAATTCAGCATGATAACGCAAGACCACATACAAGTTTGACCACTCGCCAGAAACTCTTATCACTGGGTTGGGAGGTTTTGCCGCACCCACCGTATTTTCCAGACTTAGCCCCATCGGATTTTCATTTATTTAGATCACTGCAAAATTCCTTAAACAGAAAAACATTCTCCAGGAGTGATGGCATCAAATCGTTCCTAGACGGGTTTTTTGCTGATAAAGGCAAAGGTTTTTATGAATCAGGAATAATGAAGCTACCGGAAAGGTGGAAGAAAGTGATTGAAAATAATGGACAGTATATCGTATAAAAATATTTGTGCATCCATGTCATTTTTTGATAATAAATATTTTAGTAAAAAACGCAATGACTTTTTTGCCAATCCAATAAAAACTTGGTGCGCATTTCCAAATCAACAATTACTATGATACATAATTTTAGTATTAAGAATTTTAGCTTGAGAAGAGTGATTGAAAAGATTATTTTTTTTAATGTGTTTGCTGGTAGTAGTCAATAGTTTAATTTCCGCTACACGTTTTTCATTATAGAATTTCACAATTTTCTACAATTTAATCGACCTGGAATCGAGATTCCGATCCCAAAACTCGAACAATTTGTCTGATTAACTCAGTCTAAGTGGTAAAATGTGTTTCAGTGCTGTCCAACAGTCAGATTATAGTGAATTCTAATGTGAAAAGTCAATTAAAAAAGTATTTATTACGCTAAAAAAATATTAAAAATTCAAAAAGTTATGACAAATAGAAAAAAATGCAAATTTAAATTCTCTATTTAATTTATAAATAGAAAATGTTAATGTTTTTGCAAAAAATGACTAGTTAATCATTTCGATACTTAATTTTGTAAGAAAACAAAAGTCAAACCTATGTAGAACACAACTTGAGAAGATCTGAAGAAGGAATAAATCATTGATTGATACAAACCCTAAAGCCCATAGAAAGATAGATGCACTCCGCGGAATTGATTTCACTACCAACACATCAACCACGACGACAAATTATAAACTTCATGAGAAAATATTTTTCATTTTCAACAACGAAACACTTGATGAATCAAAAGATGATCCGATCAAATATCGATGTACATCCAAATATTTCTTCAGTTCGTACATGTTAATCTTCGATTTAAACTTTAACATTTTGACCGGGAATTTAACGCTGAATCTTTCTTATATCACCATCCATGATTTTTTAAATCAATACAAAAGTGAAAAAATATAAATAACCTTCAATAAACATTTTATAGTAAAAAGGACATGTCTAAACACGATGAACAAATTTAAAAAGTCAAAAAAGAAGGCGAAAAGGAAAGACAAATAATATAAGACATATAAACGTTAATAGATATTTTAAGACATTGTTGGCCGATCACGAGTTAACTCGTGTTTGTACTTGCATTAGCTATGTCAATTTATGAAACCCATATCGATATAGACTACGGCAAAAGCTTTGTTCATCGTGTTTAGACGTGTCCCTTTTACAAGAAAAGAGTTTATTGAAGGTTATTTATAATTTTTCACTTTCGTATTGAATTAAAATCAAAGCCGGTGATATGAGATAGATGTAGTGTAAAATTCCAGGTTAACGATGTGTTAATGAAAATAACAATGTACTAGGAGAATAGAGAAGATGTTTATTTCATTGATTAAAAGTTTATGTACGGTAAAGAACTTTGAAGAATCTTAAGAATTGACTGCTTAAATATTCGTTTTTTTCAAAAATCTATCTCACGTAAATTTGTTTTCCTTTTTACTTTACTATTCAATCTTTATCAGTACATCTATCGCAGTTTGTGTTACCAAAAACAAACGCTGCTGGTCAGCGTCTTCCCACACAGAATTACAGATCAACGTAAGCACAAGCTCTAATTTTGAGCACTCACTAAAACACATTTATCTGTCATTTCATTAATTTGCATTTCGTATCAGTTACTTGTGAGAGGAAAGATAAATATTTACGACATTCTTAAAGACATGTGGGACGGTCGGTTGTTCGCGATGCGTCAAACTGTCTCTTATCGCAATGTAATCTTTAAAATTTGATAAGATTATTTAACCAGATATATTTTTATGTTTACAATAATAAATATTTGTTTTTATAATTAATTATTTGTTTTTATATAATGTTTTAGTAATATAATTATATAAAGAATTATGTATAACAATTGTCGATTCCTTGAATTGTTGTCGGAAATAGCTAAATTTAGTTCTCATCTTTTCATTTACTTTTTACTTTTTCAGTAATATAAATATGTAAAACATATTATTTACGTTTTTCGTTTCAAAAACGCTTTATAATCGTTTTAAATCAAAAACCTTACATATAAACACAACAAATTTCAAAACGGATGAAAATTTTTTATTAAAAATGTCAGCCGTTTCAAAATATGTTCTAAAAACAATAAATTTAGAGTCATTCACGTTGTCTTAAAATCAATGGTCAAACGGCAGTCTCAATCAGTTCTTATTGAGAATTCTCGATTAACAAGATTTCATGCAATCGATTACACGACCGTCATTTTGTATTTCTATGTACATCAATCAATAAATTAGCCAGTGACCTCACGATCCGTCCAAATGTATTGTCATAAAAATATATTTTGAGTAAAATTAGTAGGAATATAATTTCTTCGTCAATATTTTGTATTATTTCCTCAAAATAATAATCACATTACTGGAAAGATGTTTTCATTGAGTTTTTAACTTCATCTATGGGTCATGATATGTTGCCTTGAATATCGTTTATAATTCTCAAAAATGTATTGCAACATGAGATGAGGTATACTATCTGTTCTGTCACTGGAGCGACTGGTCTTATTTTCATTTCGTAACACTAATAATATCTTGGATGAAAGATTCAGAAGTTTTATTTATGAAAACTTCGCTATGCCTAGTGAGTGAGCTACTCATTTTCAATCTCATTATCAAGTCCGATTTCATTGAGATTTTATGTATTCAGGGAAATGCACAAATTTAAAAATAATTTACCAAAAAATTATTGGATGTTAAAAAATTTTTTAAATTAAGTTCCATGTTTCTTTCTCTCGGTATTTCTCCTTTCACTCTTCCTATAATCATAACAGTTGTTAGTGCTTGTTTTTTTAACTGATGTCCATAGAATTTCAGCTTGCTTCTCTTGATGAATTCTATTATTACAATCTTTCTAGGGACTTTCAGTATAATAACACATTCAGTTATAAAGACATGTGATAAAGAAAGTAGTTGTTTTGCAGTGACCGAATGTCTTATTATACTTAATGTTACCAGTATCAAACATAGTTCAGATGAGAGAACACACTGTTCTATCAGATTTTCATCTGGTCGGACATTTCAGTCGAATTACATCGATGAGAATTCGGAATGTTTTGAGTTTATGTGAAGGCTGAAATTGTATGTATTGCATTGCGTAATTTTTTTGGTTGACTGTCAATTGTTATCTATAATATGCGTCCGTTACCTTGTAAAGTACGGAACAATAAAGTAAACATATCGTTTTCTCATATGGTAATTGATAGTTGCCAATGGTTGGTTTAAGAGATTGGAATTGATCACATTTAGGGATTTTTAAGTAATTTTTAGGAAACTAATATAAAATGTTTTTTAATTATTATATAGTTTCGCATAATGTGTTAGTTTAATAAATGATGTGGATTAACCGGATGATGTATTGTTATCTCGAAATGTGGAGTCTTCTTATTAGACCTTTCTATATAGATTTATTCTTTCTGGTTATTTCATGTTACAAATAATGAAATATTATAAATATCTGTTTGTCTCATCAAAAAAGAAGATTAAGATTAAAAAATATTTTTCTGCTATATATAATTTTTATTTTAACCACACAAAAATATTTGTTATACAAACCAAAACTGATCTGCACAAATAATTAGTTCTTATTTTTATTTATTTCAACTGTCGACAAATCCGACTTGCTCCATGGATCACAGTTGGTATTTTGATCTGAATTTGTTCTTCTTCATTGATCTAATTTATTCATCATTTATTTATTCATTTAATTTATTTATCATTCAAAAGTATCATTTATTTATTTTAAAATGTAATGAAAATAAACATAATAAATATTGCTAAGAAATTATTAAAATGAGAATAATTTGATAAATTGCAAATTATTAAATAATTCACAGAATTTTAACATTGTTTAAATTATGGACAAACTTTTCTGTTATTTTTGTTGTCTAAATAAATTGTTATAAAAACAGAGTTTTTGAAATGATAAATACGTTTTTGATTGTATTCCGTGAAGGATTTTATTTCAATGTCAGAAAATGAGCACGCGTACAACTTCAAATGAGGGGTCGAAGATTGATAGGGGGTACGTTAGACAAAAATAAAGTTTCAAAATTTGTAAACGTACTTGGAGAATCAATGACAGGGTTAATAATATTTTTGAGTGTTTGACTTATTGATATAAAATTATTATTTTAAATATAATAAGCTGAGCAAAATGAACGGAGCATTGTCAGGAGGTTGACCCAGAACAATGCACAATTCTGGAAAACTGAAGCATCCATATGAGTTTTTGAGGAAAGTGAGTGAGACTAATTGGACCAACACCAGTACCGCCCAGACCTCGATCACAGTGATTTCCACTTCGTTGAGTATATGAGGAAACGTTTGCGTTCCAAACAGATTACAAATGCTTAATATCTGAGGGAAAAGATAAAGTGTTTCTTTATGATCTGTCCTCGGATTTTCTCAACATTGCATTATTTGAACTCATCCAACGTTTTTATTACTTTTAATTACTTTTTATTTATTGCAGGGATCTTCCTAATCTAGATTTTTTTCAGTATAATTGCTAACCAAATTATCTTTTATCAAAGATAATTTACAACTCCGTTTAAATAATTATTCAATAAAGAATAACAAACAAAGTATCTAGAAAAAACCAGAATATACGGTAGTTTTCGTCAAAGTACCTTACTCCAGAAACGTTGAAATGTTATGAAGTACCCAGTCAAACCTGTGGCTAACAAATATGCCCTTTTAGAGATAAACGGCACAGAGACTTATATACACATAAGAAGAATCAAATTGACATAGAAGAATAGCAACTCAGATGCTCTCTTAGTTTAGCTTTCCCATAAACAAATATTAACAAATCAACTCATAGCGTTTCACTCGGAAAATGGGGGTCTAGTCTGCAGAAGCCTTATATTTATTTATAATAATAAGCATACATAAATAATTTATACAATATAAAGTATATAAATTATATTATATATAATCAAAGAAACAAATAATAACTAGAAATCGCAGTTGGAAATATTATATCACATTCAAAACACTAAAAAAGATATTGTGAGACATTATTATCGAAACCTTCGGAACTTATCTATTACTCTGGCAATTGGATCCTTTACCGGGTTTCCCGTTTAATTTGCAAAATATATCAATGATTTTGCAATAAAATAAAAAATTAACAAAAATAATAATTAAATTTACTTTATGATCAATATATTGTTTCTCATTAAAAAAAATTGTGTAAATTTCAGTTTTCAATTGTAAAATTTTAAACGATTTAAAATGACAAGGGAATTAACCAATGATGTTAGAACTAGAAAAATCAGAGCTTAAGAAAATGGAAAGAGCTCACCGGAAATTGCTGAAATGTTTGGATGTCATAGAAGAACCGTCTACCGAGTTAAAAGGGAATTTATAAAAGAAGGAAGATATATGTCTAAAAAACGTGGTGGATATAAACCAAAGGCACTCTCTGAGGTGCATTTAAATTCAATAACAGATTTCATTGCTGAAGATTGTTCGATAACGCTCGTTTCGATGAAAGAAAAATTTTGGTTATTTATCAAGTGGATGTAAACAGATCGACAATTGATCGAGCAATTTCAAGTTTTTCATTTTTTCTTAAACGTATAACAATGATGCGGGAAAGAAGAAATGATGAAAACACCATTGAAATTCGAGTTCAATATGTAATGGAGCTTTTAGATATCACTTCACAACAGGACGGCGAAAATATTTTTGTTGATGAAGTGGGTTTCTATGTGAGTATGTGTAACAAAAGAGGATTAGCTCCTGTGGGACATCGTGATATTCAAGTTGTTCCGAATTTGAGGACAAAGAATGTTTCCGTTTGCTCAGTCATGTTAAAATCGGACACCCTTTTTTATAAGAAAAAGTCTTGAGAATTTATTACAGGAAGATTTTGTTCGTTTATTGATGAATTGTTAGTTAGATTTGTCGAAAACGGAATAAGTGGCGTAATATTGGTCAGGGATAATGTTTCTTTTCATCATAGTCGCATTGTTTAAGACAAAGTAACATTATCTGGACACGTTATTAAGTTTTTGCCGCTATATTCGCCATTTTTAATTCCAATTAAGCATCTATTTTCTCAGTGGAAGCAAATGGTTAAAAGTTCAAGAACAATAAATGACGAAGAATTAACCACTTTTATTGATTCCGCATTTTTAAAAATTTCCTAGAAAAAACTGTGCAGCATATTACTGAAAGATGCTATGCATGTTAATTCGATGTATTAATAGTAGGGGGAAAATGGGGCTTCTCCCTCACCTCCCCCCTGGGGGAGGGTTACCCGGTGCCATGGCAACGGTTCCGGTTACCAAAGCAACGGTCACGGTTACCGTCGAAACGGTCGTGGTTACCATCGCAACTGTTCCGATCACCCTAGTAACGGTTCCGATCACCATAGCAACGGTTCCGTCTCACTTGGAAACACTTCTGATTGATTCCCGGTACTCCTAGAAACAGTTCCGGTTCACTTGGTCAGATTGGTCCTTGCTATGGTAGCCTAGGCAGCAACGGTCGCGGTTAGTCCCCGATACCCTAGAAACGTTTCTCATTGGTTCCCAGTTCCTTAGCAACAGTTGTGGTTACCATAGCAACGGTAACCAAGGTGCGTTTTTCATTAGGAGCGGTAAGGGTTACCGTATCCATAGCAACCAAAGAAAAAAGAGGTAATCGATCACTGCACAGTTCACAAATGTGCTAATCGATACTTTAAAAGTGTTAATCGATAGTGCACATTTCTAATGTGCTAGCACAGTGCTTTTCAAGTTGAACATGTACAAAAGTGAAAACATCAATACATATAATTTTTTAAAAGTGCTAGTGCCAAAAATCGATATCATTTGTTTGATGCACATTTTAACTCTCTATCTGAATTTGCAATTAGAATTTTCACATATTGATTACTTTTTCCTATAATTAACATAATGTGCAAATTTACACAAAATACACATCGATTTTAGAAATACAAGAAAGCAGAATTTCAAAAAAGTGCTGATGCACTTGAATAGTAACCCATATACGTACATTCAGATTCCATATCAACATTTTCAAAAAAGTGTTGAAAAATCGATTTTTTCGAATATATATGAAACTCCTAAGATATATGTATGTTATTTACATGTATAAAACTCCTATAGTACTTAAAACATGCATCGACATTCTGGAGAAATCAATGCATTATTGTGCAGTATTGATTAGCACATGTGCATTATTAATTAGCACAAGTGCAGTATTGATTAGCGCATGTATAGTATTGATTAACATAATGCAGCCTAGGTAGCACATGTGCAGACGAGTGCAGTATTGATTTTTAAACTTTTTCTGTAATTTTGGTGGTTTTTAAATGTTTTCGATGATTTTAAGGTGTTTTTCATTGTTTAAAAGATAATAGTGATGGTTTCTAAGGTGTTTTCGATTGTTTTTATATATAATATTAAAATATTATGTATCATCGTCACGGTAACCAAAGTAATTTTGATGGTTGATGCCTAGGCTCAGGTACATTAGATGATTATCTAGATGTAATGTATTATGTCGATGCATGTTTTAAGTACTATAGGAGTTTTATACATGTAGTTTTTACATATAATATAAAAGGTTATTTATCTTGGTTACGGTAACCAAGGTTCTTGTGATTGTTGATGAGGTACATTAGGCAATTCATGAGGTATTCTTTGATGGTAAATAACATACATATATCTTAGGAGTTTCATATATATTCAAAAAAATCGATTTTTAAGCACTTTTTTGAGAATTTCAGAAATATTCGAAAAAATCGATTTTTCAACACTTTTTTGAAAATGTTGATATGGAATCTGAATGTACGTATATGGGTTACTATTCAAGTGCATCAGCACTTTTTTGAAATTCTGCTTTCTTGTATCTCTAAAATCGATGTGTATTTTGTGTAAATTTGCACACTATGTTAATTATAGGAAAAAGTAATCAATATGTGAAAAATCTAATTGCAAATTCAGATAGAGAATTAAAATGTACATCAAACACATGATATCGATTTTTGGCACTAGCACTTTTAAAAATTATATGTATTGATGTTTTCACTTTTGTACATGTTCAGCTTGAAAAGCACTGTGCTAGCACATTAGAAATGTGCACTATCGATTAACACTTTTAAAGTATCGATTAGCACATTTGTGCACTGCGCAGCGATTAATTACCCCTTTTTTCTTTGGTTGCTACGGAAAATGTCACGGTTGCTATGGATACGGTAACTGTTACCATGATAACCATGACCTTTTCTATGTTAACCGAAACCGTTGCCATGGCAATGGGTAACCCCCGTATGGACCGGGGGAGGTGGGGGGAAGTCCCATTTTTCTCCTACTATTAATATAGAAGAAATTGTTGACGAATAAAAAATATTTATCGGAAAAAACATTTTTAAAAATTTGTAATGATACATTTACTAACATTTGTAAAGAAAAAAATAATTTTAGTTTTAAAATTTTTATAATTTTTTCGAAATTTTATTTTATTGCAAAATCCTTGAGATATTTTGGAAAATCATTGATATATTTATCGTTTAAAAATCGTTACAAAATAATGATATTTAGCAAATTAAACGGGAAACCCTGTAAATTGAAGTTTATTAACAGAAAATCAAAATTATACCAGAAAATCACTTAGTAAAGCAAAGCCACATAAATACTGCCAACATAATAATTTGATAGGCTATTCTGACCGACAAAATAACTGTTAGTGACTCTATTGTTATTCCTAGCAATTCTCTACCTTCTTTTTTCCTTTTGTTTAATTAGTTATTTTTAATATATTTTAACTGCAAATTATTGGCTTATTTTTTATTTACAAAGTCAAAGGAAATTCGGAAATCATCTAATTGATTCCATAATTTTCTTTACAATAACATATTTATGTCTCTTGCAAGATGTTGACAAGGGAAAAATCGGAATAAAATATTAATTATTTTGTTATTAATTGCATAATATTGTTTAATAAAATTATTATGACTATTTATAATTTACCATAAAATTTTTTTAGTGATTTTCATTTTTTTTAAAAAAAGATAATTTTAGAAAAAATAAGAATGTTTAAATTGAAATTTATTTTATCTAAATTTAACTGACAGACTTATAAAATATTTTTAAACCCATTTAATAAAAAAATAAAATTATTGGTCTGGTAATTATTAGGAAGTATAAATAAATAAATTTTCAGATGGAATATTTAACAATTTATCCTTATTAAATGTAACAATTTATTCTTTTGCACATTTTCCTTGTCAGATAGGTGTTTTTTAAAATTCAATTTCATCTTCAAAGTAAATTTATTGCATACCTGATAAGAACAAATTTTAATTAATAAATCTAATTAATCCATTTTTTCCCAATTCGCACATTTTGGGAAAGTACAATATTTAACAAATTTGTAATATTTGCTATGGATAACAATAATTTAATGTTAGATTTCTAAAAAATTCTAATTGAAAACTTATTTGGATCAAAATTATAATTTTAGCTAATAATGTGTTTTTCAAACGGGCCAATAAGTTTTATGTTCCTCCTTTGCTTTTGATAGAAATATATAAGTTTTTTAAACCTTCACCAGTGAACGATTTGTATTTTTATGTAATTTTCGTAGTACTTTTATTCAATATTTATAATGATTGCATATATTGAAATTTAAAAAATAGACCGAAATTTAAGTAAACAAAATACAACTTTGCCCGCCGTTTGTCGCGACCCCTTCGTGTGTTGACATTTCTGAAAGCTCTTGAGCCCCCACTGTTTGTTAAGGGTCAACCACTACCCAATGTTCCTCGTTGTGATTTTAACACTCTCATTTTTATCAGGTGGTCGGACACACCTCCCTCATTCATTATCTATATAGTAGTGATGAATTTGGAGTGTCTTCGGGTTCAGATGCGTCGGAATAGACGATGGGTCTCCCAACTGGCTCAGCGTCGGTCAGAGCTGATGTCGTAGTGTGAATGTTACTTATCTATTAGTGTTGATTCTACATGCATGATCATCTCATGCTTGTGTTGTCGTCATTTGTATTGAACATTCGGCTTAGAATACATTAGCGAGTGCTTCATATAACTCGGGCGCCGGCGAACTTAGCTGCAGATTTAGCTCATCATGTAGACTTCAATCTACACATCATGATTATTTATAACCGACAAACGATGATTTATAAAAAAAATAAAATTTATAAAATGTAGATAAGATTACAATCTTTTATTGATATTATTATGACTTAGCCTTTCCCTACTTCACCGTAATCAAACTGTAATTCGCTGTAATCAAACACATATTACTAGAATTTCTGAGTCGAGGAAATCATAGAAATCTATTAAGCCCCTATGAATATATCATTAACCACACAATAAATGAATTAAGTTCATCTGAAATGGTTTAGAAATTATGATTATAAAATAGAAGAAAAACAAAATCATTAATTCAAACTAAACTATTAATAAAATAAGAGAAAACATTAGTCAAAACACTCATAATTGACACATGTGTATTGAATCCGATATTCATGTCAGTACTAGAATCTGAAATTCTAAAGATTAACGGTTAGTCACCGTAAAGCTTCTCCTCTGTTATTATGTGGGTAAGAATTGTATGGCTTATGTTAGCTTGTTTATTATTGATCCATTCTACGGATTCAATTCGTTCTGCTTTGTTATTTACATTGTTTACTTTGTATTCCATTTTGGCCACAGAAGTCGAACTGGAATAAATTAGTGCAAAATGCAAATATTCTATTCGCATTCAGAAGATGTCGTTCGAGAACTTTTTCGTAGACTTTGTCTTCCTTTAGACCGGCCGGATTTACCCGATCTAACGGTACATACTTGGACAACTTGATTATAATTATTCGGGAAGATCTTCGGTTGTCTGACCGACTCATTACTCTACTTGCTGTGTACTGTCGGACTTCTTCAGAGGATCGAGGAGGTGGACGACGGAACTTACTACCCTGCTAAAAGGAAATCAACGCCACTATTCAATGAAACAATTATGATCAATGAAAAGAAATGTAATCGAAATTCTGATATAAAAATGTATTAAAATAAATTGCATAATATAAATTATAAATATCAAATAAGTAAAATAACTAAATTTTATTATTATTGTTCCCGGTTGGAATGTACTGTCAATCGTCAGGATATATTCACGGTAATGGATCTCCTTTTTAGTGATCGGTTCCTACTACAATCGTGTTTTGTCGTCGCGGAATCAAAATTATCGTTTGGAATGATCTTCGAAGTTGTCGCTTTAATAAAATCTTGTCGCTTTAAAGTTTGTGTCGTTCTCTTAGTTCTGATAAGTTAGTTCTGTTGTTTCTGTCAGTTGTTGGCCAGGCTGTTGTATTTATAACAACGTTTATTCTAGTTGTCGCATACTTGTTTTGTTTGGAGCACTATGATTCGCAGCTTATGAATTATTGCCACTGCCATTGGTTTTTATTAATCAATTCCATGGTGTATCTGAGGTTTCAAATCGTATGACATCTGCCACGTCACAGATTATTTATAGTGAATAATCTCGTGACACTAATTTTAGACTTCTTGGTTGATTTATGTAAGTTTTATAATTAGAACTTTTATAATCTAATTATTTTTACCGTTTTTTAGAGTTCAATAACTTCGTGGGGTTTATTCGAATCTTTATGCAGATGGGAATATGGATGCTCCTTACTCCTACCATTACGGAGAATGTCGGTTGATTGATTTCGGCCAAGGGAAGACTCGGTATACTCTAATTGTTGTTTAGTCGTAGGCTTAATTAGTTTTTGGTTGTAGAGAAGGATAAACGTGAGGTTCTGACTTCAGTGAATAACAAGGGCGACGCCTCCCCAGCTGATCCGCATCCAGACTACTCCAGTGATCTTCTCATGATATTTTGATTTTTAAATAAATGTATTTTCATAATGATCTTGGTTTATTTTCTCATTGCTTTATATCATTTTGCTCTATATCACTTTTTGGATCGAAAATATATGGACCGTAACACGTTAGAGGATAAAACTTGAACAGGAATTATTTATGTATATTATTACTCTCAAATGATAAAAGAGCTGTTTGGGGAAGTAGGTACATCCTTTATATTCTCCATGAATATAAAGTTTTCTTTTATCTCCGACAAAAAAGTAGCTGTAAATACTTATTTATTCAAATTTTTCACTTTACACAATATTTAAAAAACTTCAACAATTTTAACTAATTCTTTGAGAAAAATTTTTCATAAATTTTTATCGATTCTAAACCGGAAAAATATATAATAATTCATTTTGTGAATTATCGATCTACAAAAAATCTTCTAACTTGTTTTGTCACTTTAATAAATAATTTCAAGTGACCTTTAATTTTTAAATATACTAAATTAATATTTTAAATAATCTGTACATTCAAATAGTTTGTGAGGCTCATAAAATTTTAGAGTTGCCGATGCTCCTTTAGAGTCGAGAATTCGAATTATTTTCAGGGATTCCAAGAGTAGAGCAAAGAAATTAAGACTTGGTGAAGAACGCGCTGGATGAAGCGTACGGATACGATCCGCAAGAGACCAATAAGAAATTCATATCAAAAAACCTCTAAGCAGAGAAATTGATCGAGGGGTACATGTTAATGTTTAGACGGCTCGCGACCGTCATCTGTTTGGTGCAAGAACTTCAAGAGATATTTCTGCGACATACGTTTCTCGCTGAACTACAGATGGAAATACCAAATCACCTAACCTCGGAAGCCGGGATGAGAAGCACCCCTACACAGTAATAAATATCGATGGTGCGGTCGCTAATTCGAGTCAGCAAAAACTTATTGAGAGTAGCAAACCCGTAAATCGAGATAGAAGTAGTTACAGCAGCGAAATTTGAGAACAGCTTCGATCGGAATTATAGAATTTTATAAAATGCATAATTATATATATAATTGTAAAAAATGGCTTACATGGCGGAAACCACACCGGTTAGATGCCGTGACCGAATTGTGTTTCATTTGCAGCGAGGAAGATCCTTCTGCGTACTGTCCGCAACGCTATCGAATGGCAAGAAACGATCAACAGATCTCTACTACTGCGCAGGAGGGGTGTGAGTGTGGATGCTCAGCATCCCGTGGTCAAAGATTGGGTCGGGTGGTAGTCGTGAAAGCACTTATCGACACCAGATGTTCTACAAAGATAATGTAGCGTCGGCTTGTACAATCAAGTCGAAATCAATGGGTATCCAAGAAATTCCAGACTATTGTCGGCTAGGCAGTGATGAATAAAGAGGCGTGGGTAAAATTTTAAGGGACAGTGGAATGTTGCATTCAACTTACCTAGAGTTTAAAACGAAGTGTGTTGGACATAATCCTGAACAGAGATGCAGTAAATAAACCCCTACAGAGCCGAAAGATTGGAGAAACGTTCTGAGGGCTCAATCGATGCCCGCATCGACTACAGAAGCAAGTAATAAAATTGTCCTGTTGGGCATTGAAGAAAGTGACGTAAAAAAACATTGCACACTGTCGACTGGAATTGTTGAAGGAAGGGTAAGCTTCACCAGTGCGTAGCAGCGTAACGAAGTACACATCAGCCAGAGTGCACCAACTTCAGGGTATTGTCAAACTTCAGGATATGAAAAAGCGATTAGAGTTGTTACATGTGAAGGCCTGCGACGGCCCATATTTCCCATATTATCGGGAACTCAATGAATCAATTTCCAACCATATCACAAAGAGCCTGGTGTGTGCGGAAAAGTTTAGAAACTGGTACTGAATGGGCCGGAATTCGTTATTAGTAGACCTGCGACGGGCCTATTTGGAAATAAGACTCGATATGTCCCTGTTTGCTTACCAAATAGTGCAACACTCAAACAAGTCATAATATTAGACCAGGCTTGAATTCATACTGAATGGGGCCCCATAAATTATGCAAAACGGGAGTGGGGGTGAGTGCGGTGCAACACAAGCTCATCAGCGGTCGGCGTAAGCATCGTAATAGACGAAATTGTACTCGAGGAAGTCTGTTGGCTGCGACGAAAGGATTACCCTAATCACATTAACGTAGCCAAGCTTGACGAGGTGAACAGAGCTATCAAAAAAACGATGAAATAGAGAATTCGAGACCTCGAAATGCTAACTGACTCGGTTTCAGTTAACAAATGGCTCTCATCGGTGATGTGTATTTCCTAGTAAATTAAATCTCTAGATTTTATTCAGTCGCCGGATCAGCCTCTTTAAACAAGTGGTTGAGGAAGGGCAGATGAAAGTTATTATAACACCAGTAGATCAGATGAAAGCTGAGCGTTTGTGCATATTCGTGTAACCCTCATTAGTTGACGATGGTCAAAGGCTCGACCGCTGTATCAGCAGTTTTACCAACAGGACTGAAGGGATCTGCTGATGGATTGAAGTTTCTCCAAAATAGTTTGCATTTATTAGTTACAAAGATTACTCTCAATTAAGCCAACAGGTGTTCGATGTTCTAAAAATCGTTTGAACTCTTGCTCTCTCTGAGTATGGTAATTTTAGATTAATAGTCATTTGATTATCCATGTCATTTTTCTAAGTCATATTTGACGTATTATTTGATTTTAAGTAAATGGATTCAACAATATCTTTTATGATTTTATTTAAATACTTTTTATTAAGTCCATTTTTAGAAAGCCTATTATAAAGTATAAATATATATATATATATATATA
>MQRK01176487.1:71445-84817 GCA_001938485.1 Girardia tigrina
AGTTTGAGAACAAACTGTGACCAATATAAATAAATATTACTCGTACTTATTTTTACTTTTTTAATCAATAAAATAAAATTTTTAATGTGTATACATATTTTTGGGACACCCTGTATATATATATATATATACTTATATAGAAAGTAAGCTAATAAAAAGAATGGAAAAATAAAAATATTTAAACAAATTGATGCAGACATATTTGAGCTTCAATATATATAGCTTAAGAAAATGTATTTTGTTTTAATAATCTCTATTATTTAAGTCAATGTTTGCGAAAATTCGAAAAAATGTCACTGGAAACTATTCAATACCGTAGCACTATTCGCTTTCTCTTTCTGAACTGAAAGCTGTTTACCAACAAGATTGCCAATCCACAGCAACAATTTATTTTTGGTTCAATTACTTTCAGGGTGATAGAAACTTCGTGGTGAACGAAGAAAGATTTTGAAGACCCTCAAAAATTGATGGAAAAATTACGCAAAAGCTGCAGACCATCTTGCAAAATGAGAGAAGAATAACGACGAGAGATTTCACAACCCTTTTAAATGTGAGCAAAGGCATTCTGCATACTCTCCTCACTGAAAAAGGTATTCGAAAACTATGTTCCCGTTTTGTGCCATGCTTCTAAACGGTAGAAATGCGACAATAGCGTTTCGAATACTGCTTGGAGAATCTGCAGATCAAGAACAATGTTGGAAACCGTTTCATTGATAGTATCATCACTGTGGACGAGACACCATTGCCTCTTTATGTCCCCGATTCTAAAAGTCGCAAGAATGGAAAATGTCGGATGAAAGCAGACCACTTAAAATGCGGTACTTAACTTGTCACTGAAAGGTTGGATTTGTGATGGTGTTTTGGGACGCCAATGGTATTATTTTGACTGACTGCAGAATCCGGCGTGATGATCAATAGTTCTTACTACTCCGACATCGCGCAGCAAGCAAGGAAGATAAACAGAATGAAAAACTCTGAGTTTCCTATAGTACTGGATTATTTTTTATGGAAATAATTTTACATCGAATTTCCACTATGTGCGTAGAAGATTTTAGTAAAGTTGGGTTTCATTTGGTCTTACCGTCTTCAAGTGAACAAACAAACAATTAAGGTTTGAAATATCGGTATAATCGAAACTTGAAATAACGTTATTTGCGGAAAAAAACAACTTCGGTAATACTAGTATTATGGAGTTAGACACCGGTATTAAAAACTTTTATTTGAATTCATGCACTCTTTATTTTTGAGATTATTACTTTAATTCTTTTTTCAACTATATTTTTATTCATTTTGTTTTAATAATTTCATAGATAAAAAATAATTGATTCTACGTTTTGCTATTTACGCTTGTGCTCTGATTTTTTAAGTCAATATAATTAGATAATTCGATCTTGATCCTTTTGTGCTAATATTTGTTAACAAGTTGTATTAATTAATTAGTTTTATTAATAATTAAATAGTCTAATCATTAAAAATTTAAGATTTTTAGAAAAAATAGTACCATAATATATTAAAACACGTGAATAATTTCTAAACAGTTTAAATTTTTTACGGCCAGTGCGCTATTACAAACTTTGACGAGAAACCAATAGTGGGAATACCGGTATTGAAAATAACCGGTATTTTGGATTCCCTACAGAGAATTCCCTACCTTTAAATATAAGATGAGGCGCTCAGTTGCAAAATACTACAAAATGCGTTGCGAAAATCCATAAAAATACGTTTCTTGTAAAATTCTGTTTTGACTTTTTCACGTTTTGCCACTGAGTTTCTCAATTGCACTTCTACGTAGAAATGTTTTGTCAAAACAATTTGTTATACGGAATTAGCATGTATGTCAAATTTCAAGTTACCATCATGATGATAAGTTTGTCAAATTAAGGGTCGATATTTTCTATAACAGAGAAAATGCGTTTCCTGTAAAATAGCCTTAATGAATGTACCGTGTTTTTCGACAGAACGTCTCAAGCATTAATTAATTAGTTTTATATGTGAAAACATATTCATTTATCAATGATCGAGTGGTTAAGTGAATTAATTAATGTTCTTTTTCAAAATTTTGACTTTAGAGAATTCATGGGAACTTTGACACTTGTAACGTTTAAACGTGGTACAAGATGCTTTAACATTACGATTGCTCACGTCCACTTTGCAGGTATGTTTTGTTAGTTTGATGCAGCGTAAGTGGTATACAAGTAGTCTAAAGTCTTCGTAGGCTAATATACAATATAAGTGTTGAAAAACAACAATCAATTTGATATTAATATTTCAATAAGAAATATTATTTTTAATTAATTATATATGTAGTGACTCACGTAGTCACGTATAGATAATATATTAAGATTATATATATAAATATTTATTTTATATATATATATATATATATATATATATATATATATATATATGCGTACATATGAATATATAAATTAAAATGAAAAGTCAATAATTAAAATTGATGCTAAAAAAATAAAATTTTACATTTCGTTAAAACATGGAATTGTAAATCAAGCAGAAGTAGATTTTTATACGTTTCTTGTTAGAAAATTTCTTGTGTCCATTTAATTGAACAATTCTATACCAGAAAGTTGCAATCCCAATTTATCGAATCAATTCTTACTCGTCGACATTTGCCATCTTCAATAATAACAACAAAACTTCCACGAATCCAACTATCAAATACCGAACAAAATAAATTATCACGACACTGATCAGAATTATAATTGTAGTAACATAACATAATCTGAATACCATTTCTTCTGGAAATTTCATTAACAATCAATCCAATTGTATCGTCAATTAACTATTCAAATTATCAAGGTATTATATCAATTTTCCCAAGCAATTTTGACAAGCAACGTTATTCATGTTTCCTTTTTCACTGAACATATTTGTGACATCTATATTAGTTATTTATATTTATTATAGTTTATTAAAATAGAAATTTATCGTATATATTTACTTGTATTTTTTTAAACGTTAAAATAGTTCATGGAAACAAGTTTTCAGTTAGCTCTGAAATGTTAGCTCTGACTGTCGGATACGGGGGCTCTCCTGATAAGCGGGGAGCGGTGACACTGGACGCGCTCATCATGGACGGAGACTCGATGCAGGTGGGAGCGGTCGCCAGCATGCCCCGAGTGAAAGACGCCATCAAAGATGCCGCTGCCGATTTCGCTGGAAAGATTGGATTTACGTTGGAGGATCTATCGACCGATAACTCGACACGAATGTGGCGCCAGTGGACAGAAAATCGCTGCCAGCCGAATTTTAGATGCAACGTTCTTCCCGACCCGACCAAACAGTGCGGCCCCTACAAACCAGTCTTCACCAAACAACTCTCTCTATGGTCGAAAAACAATCACCGAATATCTGGAACGGTTAATGAGTTCCATCACGATACAATCGGTATGATTGCCTTGAACAAGAATGGCAGTATGGTAGTAGGTACATCAATCAACGGTGCTATTCATAAGATACCGGGACGAATGGGTGACACCGTGATTCCGGGGTCAGGGGGATATGTTGATTCAACGGTTGAAGGAGCAGTTGGCACAGGAGACGGAGACATATTGATGAGGTTTTTGTTGTCGTATACCATCGTTGAGTTGATGAGACAAGGCGTTCATCCTACCAGGGCTTGTGTAGAGAGTTTGCGCCGAGTGAAACAGCCCGGAGTTTGGTCGGATGTGCTATTGGCTCTCTAAAAAGCTGATGAATATGGGGGCGCGTGTGTTGGTTTCCGCGATTACTACATCAGTATTCGGAGCAAGGAGACTGGAAACACAACCATCACTCAAAAAATTGAGTGCTTTAATCCTTGCATCCAAGGCACTGATATTAGATGAAAAAAGTTCTGATCGGTCAGTCAGAAAACCGAACTCTACTTAGATAGAATCAATAATTGAACTGATTATGTAATATAAATTTATCTTTTTCAAAAAAAAAATATTATCCTGGCTCAATCATTAACAGATTATACAGGCTCAGTATATGGTGCTGTTGAATTAATAAGAACAAAACAAAAAATTATTATTCAACAAAGCTGATGAAGAGATGGTAACAAATTATATCACACGAAAATGAAATTAAATTTAAAACTGAAATAAAAAATCAATTAATCGATTAACATAATTAATGCCATAACAACGACTTACAAGATATTCCGTGGTTTGTGTATTTATGTCGTTTCATTATTAAAAATTTGTTAGACAACGAAGTTTTGAAATTTTTGACTATTGTTTTTTTGTATTCATGCACAACTAGGTTCATCAAATACAGTTTTTTGATTAACCTAGTTAGTTCATTGCTTTATTATTTTATTTATGGTAAAAGTAACGAATTTACTACTTATTTACTAATTTGTCGAATTCGTTACTTACAATATATATAAATGAGTCATGAATGATTCATAATGATTCTTTCTTCTTGTTACTTCATTCACTTATTTGTACGCTAATTTTATTCTATAGAAATTTGTCATGAGCTTTCTAAATATATTTATTTTCATCATTAGTCAAATTTGAATTTTCTTGTATTTGAAAAATTTTATGTTCGATCACCCAATTGAAGAGTGCGGGGGGAGGCCGTTAGCGAAAGAACCCCTGTGGAAACCAGGGCCGGTGTAGATGATTCCTTCGGGTTGATGCATGCGGCGAATTTATTTTTGTAAAGACCGGGCACTTTTGCTCACTGAGAAAAAAAAATTCATTCCGTAACCCATGAATCTTCCGTGTACCCATAGGGGTACACTTACCACGTTTTTGGCAACACTTCGCTGCGTAATCTTTTTTGAGTTAGATTACAAAATGTTTTAGTTTGTTCACCCTTTGTTAAATTGGTTTATGAGAGAGTGAAGAGGAAATATTTTGTCACATAAAATGTTTCTCGAATAGAGAAGACTATTTCATTAATTATATATTTTTATCATTCTCGTTTGTACTATTAAATATGTCATCTGTAAATTAACATGGATATGTAGAATATTTTAATTTAATGTTGCGTTTTCCCAAACAGTTTAGTGATAAGTTTTACGATTCCTCGGAGCCAAATATATATCTATCAGTGATTCATTAGCATTGTTGCGTTTTGAGGATGAAAACGATTTCCAGGCAAAATGTAAAAAATTATTTTCCCAGCTTTAAATTGGTTGCAAATTTGATACAATTTAATTTGTTTTAGAGAAATTGCTTTGGAAAATATTGTATTAAATTAATTAATTTTAATTATTACATTTTTTGTATGATTATTTTCCAAATATTCTATATTAAATATCTTTAAATAATATAAATAAAATTTAATAAAATATTAACAAATAAAATTGAATTTTAATATAACTTTTCTTATAATAGTTTGCTGATATAAATTCGGACAAATTATAATATAAAAAATAAATTTAACAATTTTTAAATGATTCATTAAAACAATAACATTTAATACATTAATCATAAAATAAAGTATGTAATTAATTATAAAGCTGTGCGAAAATTAAACATTAATGTTTATTAAATACAAAATTTACATCAATTATTTGAACATTACTCTTATAAAAACTGTAAAAATTAAAGAAAATTTAAAGTAATAACACATGTAAAAAAAATTAAAAGACCCTTCTTTCTGGTTTAAATAAAAATTTTTCTTAAAATTTTTGTTTGATCGAGTGGTGACAGAGGATTTGGATAGATCGCTCAGTCGATATGTTATAGCAAAATACAACTACCCTGAAAATTTCAGCTCGATATCATCATGGGAAGTAGACTAAATTGCAAAATGAGGCTGGACACGAAAGCAAGTATAAAGAAAGAAGGGAAAACTCCAAATTGTACATTTTTTGTAAATACAGGGTAGCCCAAAGATGCTTGGTATTTTGGAATAATATTAGATTTTTACATCACATGTAATAAACCACTTTCCTTTTCTGTCGTATTAAACTTGGCTTGAAGGATGTATTCTCAAAAGCATATGAATAATCTGTCAAAACGAGATTAGAATTTTTGCTTGGTTGACTGATTAGTGGTTCGAGGATCACTTCAGTTAAAAGTTTATGAAGTTTGGTTAGAAAGATATAATTGAGAGATCATGAAATCGGGAGAACATTTTTATAAGAAACATAAAGTACATTTTAATTTGCTGTGTAATATTATTGAAGAAGATTGCGAGAGAAAAATATATAAATTTAAATATCTAAATTAGAAAATAAACAATGGTATTAACTATCAAGACATTAAGACGTTAGTTGTGAAAATATTTAAAATTTAAATAGGTAGTTGATATTCGCATATTCGAAAATGCTATTCGTAGCCGGCTGCATGTATAAAAATATCAACAAAACATTTATTCATACTTAAAGAGTAATAGTATTTCCTTAAAGTTTTTTTTATATTATGGCACTCATATCACACTTTAAGAATAGTTCTTAAGGGAACTTAAAGGTCTTTAAATAAAGATCCACTTCTCAAAATGAAAGTAGTTTGATACTTTGAATAGCTGTAATTTAATAATAACCTTTATGGTACTCGTTTCTAAAAATTCATTAAACCTTATTATATCTATGAGGGGTTAATTTAAATTTTTATCTCGCTTGAATAATTTATTATTTTTTTAATTTAAAGGATAAAATATTTTTATGTTAATATGCTTATTCAATATTTTAAAATTAAAAATGATATAATAAAACAACTATTAAAAAATAAAAAACATTTTTAAAAATAAAATATTTTTTAATGTGTTCTTAAATATTTTAAAAAAATTAAAAATGATATAATAAAAGAAAATCATAAAAAATAAAATATCTATTTAAAAATAAAAAATATCTTTTAATGTATTTATTAAATATCTTAAAATTAAAAATATCAAAACAAAAATATTAAATATTTATTTATAAATAAAAATATTTTTAATAAGTAATTTTAAAAAACATTGAAATACATTTTGAAAATAAAGTTTATATAATTTTTGAAATAAATTTTCAGGATTTTAAAAATTAAATCGAAAAGAATTTAATAGATTAATTTGGGTCGAGATAATTAAATTAAATTAACAGAAAATTTGTTTTAAAGATGTGAATTGTTATATAAATAAATTTTGGTGTTAAAAAAATGAATCATGATATTGAGGTTGCAACCACTTCTCACAATATCCATAAAGACAAATTGTTTTCAAATTCTAATTATTCGAATTTATATACATTTTCTTTACTGAATAGAAGCTACCTTCGCATATCAAATCTACGGACTGTTTAAGTGATTTGTAAAATACATGCAAAAAAAAGAAAATATGCACAAACTGGCAAAATAAAAAATGATACAATTTAAAGACACTAAAATTCAAATCATATAAACTAGAAAATCAAATGGATTTTTGTTGCTCATTTGTTAGTGAAGAAAAGGACACATGTTGCTTTCTACTTTTTTTTGTAATGTTTTTTAATGATTTGGCCATCCCCTTACAGCAATCTTTGATAACATATTAATTAGTATCTTGAAAGTCATGTAAGTTTGAACAAATTGAGAATGAAACAAAAAACAATATCAGACTTTTAAAAATGTTTATTGAAATACACTTTTTTCCACGCTTCCCACGAAACACTGAATTTTAAAATAAATATTCCATTAATTATTATATCCCCACCTGAACTCTACTTCACATAATCGTTTAACCAATCAGGCTACTTCTGAGTTCTGCTAGATCGTCGTATGCAAATGTCCTCATTGACTTGATCGTCAGATTCTTCCTCGTAACTACTTCTACTGCTACTATATTCATCTTGTTTTTCGTTTTTTTCGTCAACCACCATATCCGACAGTCTGTTGTTCTCTTCTTGTCTCTGTTGTATGTCCTGAATGTGTCTCGGTACTCCATCAACATCAACACACTTATCACTAACCACCTTTGTTAAGACCCCGGTGTCCAAGTCTCGGAGCATCGTGTATATTGACGAGGTTTAACAAACACCTTATCACAAATTTTCCATTCATTTTTACCGTTTTTTCAGCTACATCACGCATTACTGGCAATCTGATGTTATATCTGTATATAGACTCTGCTTGAACTACTTTGTCTTCGCCTGTTCCGCGTGGTACTATATTGTACCAAAATACTGCTTTCATATTGGAATATCAGACCTCTTTGCAATTCGCTTAATCGTACCATGGCATCTCTCCACAGTACCATTTGTTGATTGCCTATATGCACATCTATAAACAATATTTACTCCCCATGAGTTACAAAACATTTTGAATTCTAGTGACCTAAACGCAGTTCCATTTTCCAACCAGATTTTTCGTGGAGGTCCTCTTTCTGAAAATATAACTTTTTCCACGCTTCCCACAAAACACTTAATATTAAAACAAATATTCCATTAATTATTATAAATCAGTAAAAAGTTTAATTCAATTTTCATCAGTTGATCGTACATTGTACATCACCCTACTCCCACCATCATGCTTTTGTGCACCAGATATATAACCTGAAACAAAGGTTTTTTCTAAAGTTGGAGGACAGTTGTTTGAGTTTAATAGTCATTGTCACTAACTGTTTCAATTATTATCATTATTTCCCTTATTTGATCAATATTGGAGTATGCTTCATTTTCTTTTATGTGTTGAGTTTCAAATTCTTTTTGAATTGCATTAATGGTGGGAGCAAACTTAGTCGGTTCAGTTTGGATTTGAATATTATGTCTTTGTTTTCCTTAATGTAACAAATCTGCTAAAAACTTGTGTTTCCCTTACAACTCCTCAATTTTCTATAAGTATAGGTAGGATGAGAACTCCTTCCTCAATGCTTGTGAACATTTATATTTGTCCTCAACAGAATGTATCTTCTTTGTGATATTGTGTACAACAGTACATGATGCAGATATAGTTTTATCATTGGAACTATTCTGAAGATTAGACTTCGTCAAGTTTTACACAGTGCGTGGTTGGGAATTTGTATTTTATTTTTGCTGTAAATAACTTTTGGTTTTAATAGGTTTTGCTGTCAATATCTTTAAAATATTGGTATCATTTTCATCATACTCAATGAGGTGGATTTCTGGATTAAAAGATGCAATTTTCTTGTTTACTGGATGGTTGTGTAAATCACTAAATATATAAATATTCATACATGCAGTACCTTCTCTTTGCAATTGTGTACGCAAGCTTGTCGTACATCCTTGCTTAAATAAATCGAGTAAGTCGTGTGTTAACATCATTTTTTGAAAAAAAACAACGATCGGACACACCGAAATCACAGCTGGATCGTGTAATCACTCTTTATCAAGAGACTCTCACAATCCGGTTAATCAGCAGCAAAACTAAAATACCAAGGTCAACGGTGGGGGACATAATCAAACGGTTTATGAAAACAGGCTCTTCTTCGTCTGCGAGAAGGGGTCTCTGCGGACGTAGGAGACTTTCGTCGCTTCAACATGAACGCATGATCTTCAGAACGAGTACGAAGAATCCTTGTCTCATAACTGTAGACATCAAGAAGGAAGTCTCAAGTCGTTTGTCGGTGCATTCAGTCCAATGACATATAAATGAAGGTGGCATATTTGTGTCAAAACCCATATGAAAGCCGCTATTGACCGCGAAGATGCAAAACGTGCGCGTTTAGCTTGGGTTAGAGCACACAAAGACTGGCCAAGCAATGGCAAAAAGTGAGTTCCTTTTCGCAAGTACAGTAACAAGTGTAAAAGTGTAGGAAAATGACCAATTTGTGTAACTTTATTTCCAGACAGCACAATAACTTTTTGATTTATAGATGATATTCAGCGATGAATTGGCTCAGACATGGTTAGTGCGGCGCGGGGCGGAGTTGTTTCATCATTTTACATTCCTCAGCATCACAAATAGTCGCAAAAATGATATGGGGTTACATAAACTATCAGGGCTTCGGTCGCATTCATGTTGTGACTGGCACGATAAATTCCCAACAGTACATAGACGTCTGGCAGAGCCGTTTGAAACCACAGGCAGATGATTGGTATCCGATAACTGGGTATTCCTGTCACACATCAAGAAGTAAAGTGGGGGATTACAGACGAAAGCTTGGTAGTTCTGCTATGGTCGTCCAATTCAACGGACATGAATCCCATTGAGACGCTATTGACTGCCGACCGACACTCATAAATGAGGTACTAAACATCTGTTTGCGTGACAATGAAGTCTCCTGGTAAATGACGGAAACTGCGCGAAAATATTAAAGCAAAAGGTGGCCATACCTTATTTTAACGACGCTATTGCATGCTTTGTGCTGTTTTTATTGCTAGTCACTGCAGTTAAATACAAGTCATTTGCTGTATTTGTCTCTTGGGCGATATAGTGGTTAATTTAAATAGTGTCCTGATTAATATGCTCCATACTGTGTGGTTATATATATAATATATACAAAATAAAGAAAAAACGCCATTTTAATAGTTATTTTGTACAAAACATGTTTCGACATTACGGCATCATCAGTTGTGAAGTAATTTATTTTTATTTTGACTATTTTTTAATTTTAATAATTTATATATTTTTAATAATATATAAAAGAGATCCTTATTTCTAGTCAAATAGAAAATGCAATAGATAAATAAAAATAATTAAGTGGTAAAATAAAAATATACTTTTAGAACTTTTTTAATTTAAGTCGAATTATCTTACAAATAGTTGATTTTCTATTTTAAAAGGGAAAACATAAATTATTTGACATTTCAAAAATGCCATTTTTTAATTCTCTTCATTTTTTCCTTTATTCTTGATGGGAAAAATCTTCTGAACATCTATCTAATTTGTTTTCAATAACAAAACTAAAATAGAATTAATGAAATAACTTGACAACTATTTCGCTTGCCATGCTTTACTATCGTACTACTGGGAGGAATATATTAACAAATGCATTATAATTTATAAAATTAACTATCTAGGTTATAAAATATAATGGTGTCTTCTTAGAACGGAAAATTCCTA
This sequence comes from Girardia tigrina, assembly GCA_001938485.1. Classification (NCBI taxonomy): domain Eukaryota; kingdom Metazoa; phylum Platyhelminthes; order Tricladida; family Dugesiidae; genus Girardia; species Girardia tigrina. The sequence continues at coordinate 82,383 of MQRK01176487.1, forward strand.
CAAATTGAAAATTCTTTTATTGTTTTACATTTCTTACCTATGATCATTGTTATCAAAATGTATGGCCTTGATTAAAAAGAAGTGCGAATAAAGATAAACATAATATTAAAGTAGAAGACATTTTCTCTCTCCATTAATAATCATAACTTTCCCGAGATGGCTAATCTTAAGTATATTGTGTTTGGCCATCCTAAAGTCAAGCTTCAAGTATCTCGACAAAAGTTAGTGCAACTTAACTAAAGTATTACATCTCATGTACGTCTCATTCATTATTACCAGATTTAAGGTCCCCTAAAATTTACTTAGTTCGATCTTTACAAAAGTCCTTTAACGTTAAAATATTCTATTTGCCTGAGGAATATATGAATTATGAATTTATCAGAAAGGCTTTGAGATATTCATATTAATTTATTGCAAATACTCTAATTCTAATATTTTTGCTAATAAATATAACAATTTTCAAAAAATTTTGCTACTTGAAAAATATTTTAACTAATCAACCAGAAAAAATGTTAATTGAGTAGAAGTATTCATTTTCTTCATTCGATTTTGAGGCTTTAAGTATACAAGTTTGTTGTATATGCCTAATAAACCATCGGCATTCTTTCATTGAGAAATGATCTGTTTCTATTAATCAATGTTACATACACGGTTTAGTAATTAAATTCCAGTACAGAAAGTATAAAATAGAGTAAAACAATTTATTTGATATCTCTTTTTTCCATTCTTTTTATTAGCTTGCTTTCTATATATACCGTGCGATTCATAAGTCGTCGTCTCAAGATATGGAACTATACTGCGATGTAATGTAAAACTTTTTGAATATGATATAAATGTATTAAGACATGGTTTTTTATGCAGTACAACTTGAAGACATGAAAAGAAAAAGGTTTTACAATAATTGTTCAAAATGTTCACCATTTTTCTGCAAACACAGATTGCATCGCTCCACAAAATTCGTGTAGCATTTTCGAATGATACGGTGATCGATGTCTGACTCAACCTTTTCTCTTATAAAGCAAAGAAAAGCTATGGTTTTCTGCAGACTTTCATATTCAATTATATTCCTTTGATTTTTTACGGCCTATTGATTGATTATCCGGTTATTCAATATCTATGAAATTGAAATTTTAAATGTCTGATATTAGTTTGTGTACTTTCACTTTTATTCAAATGCGCCAACTGCCAGTACAATGGCTGAAGCAAGTGGAAATGTCGAGTTTTCTATTAAAGATAAAGTTTTCATCACTAGTCATGCAATCGTTTATGAAAGCTGCACAAAAGCGTGTCATATTTTTAAGAGCATTTCAAACGTGAACCACCACCGAGAACAACGGTTCAGCATTGGAAGAAGAAATTCGAAGATATGGGGAATCTGTCAACAAAACCGCGATCAGGAAGACCATCTGATGAACACATGAAGGAAAGAGTTGTTCAGTATGTGAAAGAAAACGATACTGCAAATCAACAACGGGTTGCATGTGTCCTTGGTACTTCGCAGAGTTCTGTTCATCGTTACCTCAAGCAATAAAAGGTAAAGCCTTTCAAGTTTTCTTTTCAACAAGAGTTAACAGAAGATGACCCAGATCGAAGAATTGAATTTTGTTCTTGGATAATCAACGAAAATGGCACCAATTTTTGCAGAAGAATTATTTTTTTATGATGAAGCATCGTTTTACCTTAATGGTCATGTGCGAAAGCATAATCTTTTTTATTATTCTGAAGAGAATGAACATCGTTTGATTCGTGTGCCTATGAAATCGCCGGGATTAACTGTTTGGGTAGTTGTTTCCTACGGACCTTGGAATAACTTTCAGTATTATCCGTGAAACAATGAACCAGGTACGATATGTCGACGTTCTGAATCAAAAGTTGCTGCCTTTTGTTGGGGATAACACGTAACACTAGTATCAACATGATGGCGCACCCCCGCATTTCAGCATTGCAGCGCGAACGTGGCTGGATGAACATTTCCCACAAAGATGGATTGGTCGTAGAGGACCACAGGAATGGCCACCTCGGTCTCCCGATTTGACGATACCTGACTTCTGGCTATGGAGTTATGTCAAAGATCGAGTTTACGCCATCGAAAATAACTATCTGAACCTCGACGAACTACAAGGCGCCATTTCAAGAGTGCTGTCAGACATCGATCACCGCATCATTTGAAAATGCTACACGAATTTTGTGGAGCGATGCAATCTGTGTTTGTAGAAAAATGGTGAACCTTTTGAACAATTATGGTAAAACCTTTTTCTTTTCATGTCTTCAAGTTGTACTGCATAAAAAACCATGTCGTAATACATTTATATCATATTCAAAAAGTTTTACATTACATCGCAGTATAGTTTCATATCCTGAGTCGACGACTTATGAATCGCACGGTATATATATATATATATATATATATATATATATATATATACATACATATA